>JAIGNY010000022.1:645000-740000 GCA_020152595.1 Chiridota heheva
ACACGTTTGGGTGTGATAAAGACACGAACCACACCATATCACCCTGAATCCGACGGGTTAATAGAAAGGTTTAACCGTACTCTGAAAGATCAACTAGCCAAATACTTAATAAGCGGTGATAACAAGAATTGGGACGACTATCTATCTCAACTAGAAATAGCCTACAATTCGAGCAAACATAGTAGCACGTTATACACTCCTTATTATTTGGCACATGGCAGAGAACCAAGATTACCGCCTTCTGTCAAATTCGGAGTTCATGAAACTCATTCTAGTGCAACACCGAATACTCCTGGAGCGTATGCTGCATCACTCAAGTTTCGTTTACAGTCAGCATTTGAACATATTCATCAGACATCAGCAGATTCTCGAGCACAGCAACAATATTACCACCATCGGAAATGTCGCTACACACCATACGTAGCAAATGACCTAGTATGGCTTGACATGCCAACTAATCGTCGGATAAAACTAGAACCGAAATGGAAAGGACCATTCAAAGTCATCAAACCGATCCACAACAACTCAGATCCTTCTGTTGTATACCAGATACAAGATCTTACCAACAGCACCAAGCCACTTCAAATCGTACACCACAATCGCTTAAAACCGTATAGGTCTCCGTGGCGAGAACAACCAATTGCTTCTTCTCAACCACGTCCTAACAATCTCACACCATCCTTCACAGCGCTTTCAGGATCGTTGCCATTTTACCCTCCACGAGCCACAACTCATACTAATGAACCAGTTGTGCACCAGCCACGAGTGGATAATGTGCAAGTGCCCCACTCCCCACCGAACCCAACCTTGCCTTCTCGAAGGGACCGTGTACATGATCCAATTACGTCATTTGTAAATAATCATTCTTACATTATGTAGGTTGCCATAATACTAGGAACGCCTGCGCACACAAGCCTCAGGTGAGGCTCAACCTGTTACATTACTTATTTTAACGATTACACAATGAGTTAATTTGTAGCATGACGTCATTACGAATCGCACAGAACAATGTCGGTAGCCCTACACACAGACGATAGTGGCGCTATAATGCTAGTTAAGGACAATGTGCTGTACCGAAAGTAAAAATTGTCCAACATGCGTAGCATGTAGGGCATACAGAGGGAGTTCTTATCTCACTATCTTTATGGCGGCTATGAATACCATAATTACGTATACGCCACATGTTGTGAACGTCGTCGTGGAACAAGTAGGCCTGAGATGACCCAATTTTCGCAGCTATTCATTTTGGGGAACAAAAGCGAAAATCCTTTATTATGATTAAAAAATGTGGCATGTAAATGCACGAGTAGGTTACAGCTAATTCCAGCATGTATCTACTCTCCAAACTTTGAAGTACTTCGTGCCTCAAACTCTTGCACGAACTCCTCCGCTTCCTGGAAAGTTAAAGAAAAAAATACTCGTCCTGAGGCTTGACCCAGGCGTTGTTGACAATTTCTATTTTGCACTAGATCATTGTCTACACAAAAACTTTCTTCTCGTACATATACAATAAACTTCGCTCACTGGCAGCTAAGCATGCAGCAGTAGACAAAACTACATAAACATACGTACAAATATTGAATGTCCTTGTTATGAATATTCATATTCCTCTATGCTCGGCAATATATCACTTTCAGAGCTGTATATGTTCGGTATGTGTGCACACTACATACATACATACAATATACTGTACTTACAGTACTGGATGCCGTATTTTTTTAACGCCAGTTCCGGTATATCTAACGCAAGTGGCTCGTTGAGTTTACACACCCATTTCTTTTAATCTGAAGCAAGGACCTGGAACTTATGCAAGTAATAACTCCGAAAGCGTTTGTATGTGTTTGCAAGTTATAAAAAGGTGAGGTAAAAGAAGGGTAGGCCTAATACTAATAGTACCAACCTAGGATACAGTACAGTAAGTGTTCCAATTCAGCGTAGGCCTAGGCCTATGTACCAAATCCGCGTATTTTCGCATTTATTTATATTAGTTTACTTCTAGTTATTTATTGCTAAAATCTTACCAATTGTTCATATTCTTAAACATACAAAATCGTTATTGCTCCTGAAATATAACTTCAGAATATGTTTCCGTCCACGAGAAATAGAAACATTTTTGTATTGTGATTTCGAGCCTACATCGCTTGGGTCACTTGGTACAGTAGAAAATCATGCTACTTTTTCTCCGTTTTGACCAGAAACGCACGAATTAAAAAATCCTTAAACATATCTGAATATGAATAGGTTAAGTCGGCAAAAATCCCTCTAGAGGACATCAACGCCAACTGAGCGTAGCAAAAGTATGAAGAAAAATAATAATAATAATATTTAAAATGAAAAAACAAAACAAACATGGTCAAGCTTCGCGGGTAAATTAACATGAAAATTACTGTCAAGTAACAAAACAAACCAAGTTTGCATGGTAAATATTGTTTTTCCATGTTTTCGCGACCTTTATCGCTTGCGCAACTCCGGTACCAGTACTTTAGAGTGTATTTAGAGCGTATTATCTTTTCGTAACTAGGCCTACTTGTTTGCGCTTGCGCTGTATAAATCAGCTATTTGCTATTGAACTTTTATTGAAAAGTGTCTATGAACTATACCTGGTGACTTTTGTGTACCTTTTGAAAAGTTTTCCCACATCGGATACAGTATGAATTTATTAATCTTTTTTTAGCTATCTATTTATAGCATCATGTACCCTTTTAAACAAAATGTTTTATTTGTCCACAGTATACTTTTTTTTTTCATAATGAATGAAGTTGAATCTTTTGTTTGTATAATGTATATTTAGTGAAATTTTCTCATGTGTAAATTCTTTTTAAGTATTTAATGGTTTCACCACTATGAAAGTTGACATTGATTGTTTTGTTGCAAATTAACCAATTTTTGAATGTCTATTCTAGATCATGATGATTCTGGGTTTATGACCAAGTTTTTAAAAAAATACCCTAAGTCCAATGCCATATTTCAAACAAATTTAAGACAGGCATAGAAAAAACAATTGTTCCACAAAAGGAGACGAAAGATACTTCCCAATTGATGTCACAGATTATGCTGTAAATTGGTCAATTTTTAACTAATTTTGATGGAATTTTTGCTGTTTTAATGGTTAAGATCATATTCTAAACAAATTAAGCCCATGTTTACTATAGATGTCCATAGTCCTTTAAATGTCTAGTATTTAAAATGTGTTTGTTCTGTTTAAAAGCAAAAAAAATATTTAAAATACCCTTCTCGCTTCGCGCTGTTGTTCATGGCACCGACACTTTCGCCCTCAGTACCAAAATTTGTTTTTTTGGCAAAGAGTATTTTCTGGTTATTACTGCAGTTCAAAATGTAATGTTCCACACATGATTTTGAAAGAAAACGGACTTAAGATCGAAATGGAATATTTCCATTTTAAGTTTATATTCACATGCTTATTGCTCTTACAGATCAATTTGTGGATTCTTAAAGCCATCAGAGGCTTAACTGTAAACACAAAATTATATCATATTTCACATACATTCAGTTATAGATGTTTTTTTCTGTTTCACCCCCCCCCCCCTCCTCATAATTTAAATTTGTTTTCCTCATCGCTGCCAATTTTGAGCGGAAAACGTCTGTTTTATTTTGCACTACAGTGTGACTACAGATTTCAGCTCACATATGTTAGATTTTCTGACTAAATAAAACATTACTAGCCAGAGGCGTAACTGTAAGAGGCCCGTGTAAATTATGGTATATTTTTACCATTATACCTACAGGACCCCACTCGCCCGTGGGGCCCTAGCTACAGCAGTGTTACTACATGTAGCTAGGGAGCTGTTATAGACAAATATAACACAGTCAATCAGAATTGTCACTTCACACAACATTATGCTATATATGTGAAGTTTCCTAAAATATTGTGAAAGTTCCCTTTTGTTGACTGCATCCCAGTATTATTTATAATTTTCAAAATTGCAATTTATTATATCAATATATAATCATGATGGAGGTTTCATTAATGCTTTCATTGCCAGATTTTCCATTACACCTCCCCTGTTACACTTACAGACAGAAAACTCCTTGTTCTTAGTATTATAGCTCCGACAGAAGACTTTAACTGATATAAACCTGACAATATCTGACAAAAATTCAATGCTACCACGATACATGCTGAGGTTAAAAATTTACAAAATATGTGGTCACACATTGTGGTGGTCATATACAGAATATGATATAAGATTTGGTTCATTATACTGCCAGAGGTGTGAATGAGTTGTTGAGAAGGAAATAGAATGACTTCCAAGTCTACGATGTAGTTATAGCAGGGATTTTTTATGTGGAATAACAAATCCCTGCAAGTAAATATTGCAACCAGGAACTGAAAACTGGAGAAAAATGTTGAAACTTTGATAAACTCTTCAACGTTTAAAACGTTTGGGATTCTCTCATCTTAGACAATCATCTGGATGGTGGGGAAAGGGATATCGCCCCCAGGTCTGAGGGGTGGGGTAGTCCCCTTGGAAGAGTTGATAGGGGAGGGGAAGGTGATGGGGGAACACCAGCATTTCCTTTTCTTGTTTTCTAACAACAGCATGACAATCTTAGAAGTTAAGCTGGGAAATTTAAAATGTGTCAAAGTCAAGTTTCAAAACAGCCCACAAGTTGCAAATTATCAAAGCTAAGTTTCAAAACATAACAGATAAAAGCAAAAGTGTAAAGGAAATACTCATCACTTTATACCTGTAAGGAGAACAAAAAGAAAATTGCAATGATAATATTATTTCAGTACACAATTGGACATATAAATAACTACAATTTTAAAACGGCTTTGGTTGATGTTTGCCGGGTAATATTGTATTTAACCATAACAAAGAGTTTAATAAAGATGCTTCTTACCAATACAATTATGAAGAACTGAAAAGTACCTGTATAAAAGTGAGATTATTTACAGTAAATTGCGTTTGTGGAAAATACGCTCTACCGGTACACATTTTGTGCTACATGTACACCTTGTCAAAATTTCAAAATCAAAATTTAAAGAATATTGTTTCATATTAGAGTTCAAGTACTTTTAAACTAGAAAATTTAAGTCTTAAACTTTTTGTCAATGATATTTCTCAGAAATAGTTAACTACATATAACAAACGGAAGTAAAAACAATTTCCAATGTGCTGAATTGGTACACCTAATGTAGGCTAAGTAAATATTAACGTCGTCAGTCCAAGTTAAAACTTTAGTCTGTTGAGTACGTAACCAGCTGACAGAATTTTAAATCGGGTGTCCTTTGTATGACAACATACCTACCCTAACCTAAACCTAACCTAGCCAAATGACGTAGTATTGATGCATAAAAAGACACTCGGTTGAAGAGTCTGTCAAACGCGTCAAGTATGCGCATTGCATTAGTCCTAACGTAATTTACAGTTAGGGACCATTGGCCCTAACGTTACAGTAAGGGCCTAACAATGTCAGGGCTAGTGAGCCTAGTAGTACTATGCATCTCAATACAAATTGATGTTGCAATATTATGCCCTCTCACCGAAACAACAAACTTTTATTTCCGTGGCTAACAACTTTTCTCCTTACCTTGTAAACTAAAAACTTTTTTCTCTGTATTATATTATTACTGACGATCCCGAATCAAATGATGATATCGCTGAGTAGGCTAAAACGTATTGCTAGAAATGTACCAAAAACATTATTTTCTGGTAGTTTTAAGCTCCGTGGTCAGTTTTACAGTGAAATTCCTGCGTAGAACTAAATTTTCTACGATGAGCATTGTTTCTTGTACGCTCTTTCTCCAAAGTTAGAGAATAGCAGTACGGGCGAGAAAATTGTATGTAAACTTTTCTCACTTTTCATTCTTTTTAGTTGTTTTTTATGCATTTTAAACAATCTAAGATGGAAATTTTGTAAAAAGATCAATGTTTTGGCATCATGTTTATATACTTTGTCTATGACTTTGCACTCACGAATGGCCCTCTTAAAGTTGGGCCTACTTGAACCAGTCCTAAAAAACACTGTATATAAACACATTTTTGAAAAAGTGGGGGGGGGGGCAGACCCCCAGATCCCTAGCTTTGCTGGTTTATAGGGGCCGCCCACCATGCCCCCTGTGGGTCTGCCCTGCTCCCTGGGGGTCCACCCCGCCCTGCCCCTTTTCTTTTTGTGTCAATGAATAGAAACGAAAAAGATCAGAGTATTGCAAAGCTTGAATCGTGTGTAGAGGAAATCAAGATATGGTGTGCAGACAACAAACTAATTCTTAATGATAGTAAAACTGAAGTAATTCATATTTCGTCACGTTTTCTAAGCACTACTCCAGTTTCCTCTGTTATGATTGGTAATTCATGTATATCTCCTGTTTCCTGTGTTAAAGACCTGGGTGTTATTTTTGATGATAAGCTTACACTGTTGCCACATGTAAATAATATATGCCGCTCCGCTTCACTTGCCATCAAAAAAATCAGCCAAATTCGTAAATATCTTGATCAAAAGTCGACCGAGACACTTATTCACGCATTTGTATCATCCAGACTTGATTGTTGCAACAGTATCTTATTTTAACTTCCTTCTCAACAAATCTCAAAGCTTCAGCGCATTCAAAACACTGCTGCCAGATTACTCTCACAAGTAAGAAATCTCACATTAAACCCATCCTCCACCAACTTCATTGGCTTCCTTTATGTGAAAGAATAAAGTACAAGCTTCTCACCCTCACATACAAAGCCATCCATGGTCTTGCTCTAAATTATATTTCCAACTTAATCACGTTACAATTACCAACTCGCTCACTTAGATCTAACAGTGCTATTCTCCTAAAGCCGCCAAAAATTAACACCAAGACTTACGGTGAACATTTTTTTCAATCTGCAGCCCCCAAACTCTGGAACATTCTCCCAATCTACATCAGAAATGCCCCTACTTTAGATATCTTTAAGAGTGTATTGAAAACACACCTTTTCATGAGTTCCCCTCATTGGACCTTGTAACTTTATCCTGCTTGTATCTTTTTAAGTATGGTTTTTTGTTCTCTTACTGTTTGTATCTTAAGGTTTTCTCATGTTATATTTGTTTATGTAAAGCGCATTGAGACCGTTTGGTATAATGCGCTATATAAAAATGTATTATTATTATTATTATTATATATATTTTTTTACTTAATCTTAATTAACCTCATAAATGAATTTACCTTATATGGATACAGAATGATAGCATAGTAAGCAATTGTCCTGTTTGGCTCATGAATGGTCTTTATCAATATCAGTCAGAATAGTTTCATTTTAAGGTATGATTATAGCTAAAATCCCAGAGCTTCTTCACCATGGGATTGAGCTTTAAGGACGCCCCTGGACTCACATTAATGTGCCCCTCAACAAGTCTATCACCCTGCCCCTTTTTAGACCAAGCTAGGGGTCCTTCCCCCCTTCCCTCCCCGGCTATATGCCACTGCTTGCCTCAGCATTAATCTTTAAATATCAAACCTATGAATACCGAAATCTTTCTTATGTGGGATGGATGGTGTTATCGGGCTAATTATCCTGAGATTTTTCTGATGATAGTATTTTTAGTATTTACTTGAGATAATTTGGCTGAACTAGAATACCCTGAATTTAAATAAGTATCACTAAAGCATCCATGAATGCACTGTGTAGTGGTACTTGGTCCTAGTGTTTGAGAACACTTTCTGTTACAATATTAATAGTGTCGGAGGTCACTCTGCATTGACCTTATATATGAATATGCATCGTTCTTTAATTAAACTCAGTTCCCAATTTACAGCGACCGCGCCTCCAGCTTCCTGTCCAAATCATATAGGGGCCTACTGTATATTATCAGTTCCCAATTCACCGCGACGGCACCTCCAATATCCACCTTCCGATATCTTACGTGCAATATTCTTCTTTTATTTTTACGACGACGACGGAGCCTCCATCTTCCACTCAAATTGTATTAGTGGAAGACTGGACTTTAAAAAAAATCTATAAGTTAATGTGTGAGTATCCTTGCAAGTCCCATTAGCATGATTGTGACAGAGCATCTACGCTGTCCTAAAGGTACAGCTCCAAAATTGTGGGGTATTCTGTAGTTACTCCAATAATTCTTAAGTTACGGTACTTTCATGTATGAAATATTGGCAATGGGATAAGCTAATAAAGTATTCAATTTATATATTGACAAGAAATTGCTTAATTAGCAATTAAAAATTACTCAAGTATTGACTGACGTTCATAATAATCCCATTCTCCCTTTTTAGTCTACTAAGAATAAAAAAAAACATGCCAAATCTAACGATAAAATCCTAGTATAGCGCTACAACTTTGGCAAAATGTGTTTCTTGTATTACAACTTTATTCCATTATTAAAATAATGAACATTTTTAGAATATTTGATGATTTTATACATTTCTTTTAAATAATTGTAAATGTGTATTTTCCTAATAAATTTTTGTGTTAAAAATAAAATTTTAGTCCCAAGAATGAAAACCGATAATGAAAAATGATAATCTAAGAAATGTACGGTAAATGTATTTCATTTTAGTTCGCATGCGAAGCATTATGCGAATATATGTAATGGCCGATTACGTCCGTCCGGCCGTCCACAGATTTGTCCTGAGATTTCGGCAGAAATTTTAAAGTTTTTTGAGAATTCCTCAGCAAAGGTTTCTTCAGAGTTCCTCAGAAAAAGTTAAATTTTCTTCAGATATCCATATGGAAGGTTAGAATTTCTGTATAAAATGTTAAAGTTTTTTAGAAATACTTAAGACAGGATTGAAGTCTAGTTTCCTTATTTATTAATAATTTTTAATTATTAAGTCTACAAAACATTTGATATTTTCTTAAAACATAACTGTAAAATGATATCATTTTCCAAAATTCTTCAGAGATCCTCAAGTCTCTCTTGTAGCACTTGAAATTTAAAATTCTTAAAATTTTTCAAAATATTTGGGCACCAACAGTTGTATCAGGCATGATTATTAAACTCCACCTTTATTATTGTGCTCATTTGCATAAAGTTGCTACAACGTATGACCTGACTAGAGCTGTGAACGTTTGGGGGTTTAAGTAAACGTGTACATGCCAAAAAAAGCGAGGGTGTATCTTGTACACCATTTAGTACCGTAATTTTCGGAAATACACCAAAATTGCTCCAAAACTACGAGGCGAAGTAAAAAAAATCGCGCAACCAGTATAGTAAAAGTACTGACTCCATTGCCCAAATAGATGCTGAGTTTTACTTTCCAAATCATAAAAAGTTAACTTCTACAGTATAAATCATCATTTTGATGGAAAATATGTATGGAAATTTAGTTTCCGAAGAACAGATAACTTCCTTTCAATGTCATTTAAACTCAACATCGTGTAACTTTTTTGTCCTATTCGCTACGGCTTTCATTTCAAAGTTCTTCTGTGAAAATCTTGCATAGTAGGCCCATGATATACCTCGCCGTAAAACATTTCAAAACGACGCCACCACCACCAGAAGGTTCTGAAATATCAGTCCTCTCGAAAAAATGGCCGCCATCTTTGCCACGCATGCAGAATTTCAGCTCTGTTTAAAACTTTTTCTGTTTGTTTATTATGCAATATTTTTTCTTTCTTGCAAAGTTTATTTGACTCATCAGGTAATATTTACATGTAAATGTACTGATTGTCACAATTCAAGTATTTTCAAGTGTTTTTTGGTCGATTTAACAGCTTGTAAAACCGGCCTTGATTGCGTGGGATTTAAAGCCTTTTGGCCTAACGTTAGGCCTATTGTTAGTTTCACTCTTTACTGCTGCACATTACAAATTAGAGAACTCAGATTTCGGCGAAATCAAAGTGCATAATATCCCCATTTATTGGCGATTACTGCGCATTTGTGATTCGCACATTTAAAAAGGATTATGCTAATCGGGTTTACAGTTTGTAAAAAGTCATTGATTGGGATTTTGTCAGCCAAATGTGTGTGGATTTGAATCATATTGATTTTCAACGGCAAGACTGACTGAAAAACGATTACTCGCAATGAAGTACTTAGTAAACGTTTACAGAATTTGCGTGTACATGCTAAACGGTCACAGCTCTAGACCTGACCAGACTTTTTTTATTTAGTATGCTTATACAGGGAGTGTGACAGGATGTGATTGCATATGGACATAGGGAGGGATGCCATGTGGGACATGGATGGGGACCATGAGGGACATATGATATAATATTTACCATGTTGTATATACCAAGGGCTATATCAGGCATAATTTTGACTCCACCTTTTTTTCTTATTCAACAACTCATTTGCATATAAGTTACTATATGAACTGACACTTTCATACATAGTATGCTCAATCAGGGACTGTGATAGCTAGGATGAGACTTCTTATGGAGCCTATGGGACGTCATGTGAGACATAGGGTGGGATGCCATGTGGGACATGGGGTGGGATGCCATGTGGGACATGGGGTGGGATGCCATGTGGGACATGGGGTGGGATGCCATGTGGAACAGGGTGGAATGCCTCGTAGGATATAAGGTGGACTGCCGTGCAGGACAGGGTGGATTGCCATGGGATAGAATGTCATGTGGAACATGGGATGATATAGGATGTCATGTGGGACATGGCGTCCCACCCCATTTCAACAAGTCATTTGCATATAAGTTATTATATGAACTGACACTTTCATACATAGTATGCTCAATCAGGGACTGTGATAGCTAGGATGAGACTTCTTATGGAGCCTATGGGATGTCATGTGGGACATGGGATGGGATGCCATGTGGGACAGGGTAGAATGCCATGTGGGACATGGTGGGATGCCATGAATAACACAGAGGGTGACATAGGTTGGGATACCATGTGTGACATATGGTAGGATGCCATGTGTGACATAAGGTAGGATACCATGTGTGACATAGGGTAGGAGGCTATGTGGGACATAGGGTAGGAGGCCATGGGGACATTAGATGTGGGACATGGCATGTGATGCCATGTGGGATATAAAGTAGGATATCATTGGGAGGTATACCATGTGGAACATATGGTGGGATGCTATGTGGAACATCAAGAGGGAGGCCACTGATGCGGGACATAGGGAGGGATACCGTTTGGGACATAAGGAGGGATGTCATGTGGGACATATGCTTGGACTAATGTGGGACATGTAGGATGGGATCCATGTGCGTCATAGCGTGGGATGCCATGTGGGACATATGGTGGAATGCCATGTGGGACATGGTGGAATGCCATGTGGGACATATGGTGGAATGCCATGTGAGACACTGTATGGTGGAATGCCATGTGGGAGATATGATGGAATGTCATGTGGGGCAAGGCATGGGACTTCATGTGGGACATGAGGTAGGATGTCATTTGGCACATGGGATGTGTGACATAGGGTGATATGCCATGTGGGTCATAGGATGGGATGCCCTGTGGGACATAAATTATGATGGAATGTGGATTCAGTGAATGTACAGTGGATTTATGTCATATGTGGTATACATACAGCCCATGGTCCGTAGATGTGCCTTATTGTTTTTGGTGGTGGTGTCATGCATATTAATGAGTAGGCGGGGCTTAATGTAAAAGTTTTGAAATGCTCATATTATAACAATCGCATTTTTTTTGTTTCATATTTTGTACACTTATGATGTTTGCTAATATGTATATGTTCATGGTATAAAAACGTTGAATTTTGTTAGTATGCATAGTGGGTGGGGCTTTATTTGATTTCGCTGAAAAAAGCTTGTAATCACGGTATCTTAAGAATGATAAACTGGATTCAAGTCCATGTGATACACCAATAGTCCATGGCCTGTGGATGTGCCTTATTGGTTTTGGTGGTGATACCATGCATAATAATGAGTAGGCGGGGCTTAACCTAAAATTCTTCAAATATAATACATGAGCAACTGTTTTGCATCATACTTGCTATGATAATGTTTTTAATTATTGTGCACATGCTAGTGTTGTCAATAGGTATGTCTATTTTATTGATCTGCATCATGCATGGTGGTTGTGGCTTATGATTAAATATCCCGGAACAAATATTTCATGATATGCAATGACATGACAGTTAATACGAAACTTGCAAATCAATCAGCATATGAAAAAAAGCATCGGAACCACAAAACCTTTTGGTTCTGGTTTGATGATTTTATCACTTGTTTAAATAATTGCTGCAGTAAATATTCTTGTTAAATAACATGATTTATCGTGATTAAAATGTAGCAGCGCACATTTTGTTCCAAAATGATTCTAATTGGCCTAACAAAGTAAATGCACATTGTAACATTGTGTTTCGACCAATCAAAACACATGATTTGAAATATATTATTCCACCATGTTAGAGACAATAAGTGGCTTTTGAATTTGTGTGTTAAAAGTAAAATACTAATGACCAGCATACAGTACTGTTATTGTCAGACAAGTGGAAGAAGGCATTGTGATAAAAGAATGCAGTTCCTAAATCAGTTTAACCCTTACTCTATCAGCACTTTTGAAAATGCGCTCAGGAGACGGGAGTCAAAGATGGGGAACCCAAAACGGTGATAATATCGCCGGGTGGTAGAGTATTAAAGGGTTAATCAAGGGCTGTTGATTGAAGGTTTCTCCGTCCTCCAAGCAGCAGAGTTGGGCTTGTTCCGCTTCAGTGACCCGCTGGGCCGCGGGCATGCTGCATATATTTTCGAGTTGGCACACTTGTCGCGGGTTTCATTACCCTTACTCTACCAGCATTTTTTTTTTTTTAAATGGCTTGGGAGGCGGAGTCCAAAGATGAGGAACCTAAAACGGTGATGATATTGCCGTGTGGTAAAGTAAGGGTTAAGTTAGAAGTTTTAAAACCTAAATTTGAAGTTAACTATGAATAAACTAATTGATCAGAATATACAGCAAATGCCACCAAGAACTACAAATGAATTATTCGGATAGACTTTTATTGTCCTGATGTGTTTCTCCCTATTGTATGTAGCAACTTGGACTTAGAAGGAAATCTTAAGAATCAAAAATGGCGGACGATCAGCAGAAGGGTTTGCTTTTTATTGGTCTTGGAATCCTGTGCGTCGGTCTTCTCTTATTAGTGATTCTGCTTCCAATCTCTTTTGCTGGAGTGGAGTACTACGAGGTAAAGTATTCTTAAAGGAATATTCCCATTTTCATTTCCATTGATATGATAGAGGATTAGTTCAGCAGTCACGCAAGTTTAACTTATATGAAAGAGGACTTTAAAAGAAACAAAATGGTGTAGAAAGCATTCAAAATCTTATTCCATTAAGGAGATATTCAAGTTTATTAAAGCTCTGTCTTATCTGTGTAGAAATGACGGGTGAAGTAAGTCTACTATGGAAGGTTGGTACCCTCATCCTCACATTCTTAACAATTGTTACTGTAGTTTAAAGAAAATTTAGTTAACTTTTGTACTATTTGATTGTTTTTGTCTCTAACTTTCTTCAGGTGGTAATTACCCTTGCTAGATTCTGTTTGACTAATTTCCTGACATCCAATGGTTTTTAAATAAAAAATCACAGAACAAAATATAATATCACAACTAGTCTTAATACAGTCATTTTTACACAAAGGATAGCAAACTTTAAACTGGAAAAACTTTTATTGGAATAAGATTTTTGAATGCTTTCTTCACTATTTTGTTTCTTTTGAAGTCCTCTTTTGTATAAGATAGACTTGCTTGACCCCTAAACTAAAGAAATTATTGAAAAAACATTGATTTCTGTTTAGGAGTTACTGCATTTTAAAGTTTTCACCTAGTGTGTTGAAAAGTGACCTTCCACTGTAAGTGAAAATAAAGAGGAATGTAGTGGATTTTGAAAGTGTTGCAAATGTAAACTTGCAGTATTGAACGTACATTTGCATTTTGAATAAGGAATGCTTGTAAGTGTTGTACTGTGATGTACTCAGCCATAGAATGTACTGTACAAGGTTCTGGGGTCTAAGTATTGAAAGGAACTGAAGCTTTTCAAGAGCTTCTTTTAGTGTGTGTATTTTGTGTAAGTCAAAGATGAACCAAATAATTTCTTATCCCGAAAAACACCCTACTGAAAAGTTCTCTGTTTCTATTGTGCTAAGGAGGAACTTTTCAAAGTACATATATTATGTATGACTTCTTAAACAACTACTGTAGAATTTGTATTTAATTCTTTAAATTTCTTTCCCAAATCTTAATTAATGAGATTGATAAAAAAAAAAATCTATTTCTGCTAGAATGTAATCGGGGGTGTGGCAAAGACTCCAAAACTCGTAGTCACATTTTGCTGCACCACTTGTAAGAATTGTGATACAAATTTGAAAAACGAGGATTTATAAAAGAAAATACCTACAATAGGTTACCCTGTAATACATCTCAAAACTTGTATAAAATATGCAAATTGTGTAATGCCTGAGATTTAAAAACACTCTAAAATGGTCACTGTTTAACCGATATTGATGAATATTTTTGCTACTTATATATTTTTTTAATGGATTTGAAGCAATTAAGCCAAAGTTGCCTCGACATGACAACATACCTTTAAGGAACGAACTGATGAAAAAACATGCTTTATTAATAAACTGCTTGGTCAGATTTGACCAAATATTTTACATTTTATGTTGACCATACATAATTCATTTAAAGTGCAGGGTATACATGATAGTATTTTAGTGCTTTCGATCATGACCAAAGTAGTAAGGATAAATTCCTATTCTCCCCAATCAATGTTGGAAGACCTGTTTTACCATGGTTATTGCAAAGCGCACAAATTTGATGGAGGGAGAGGGGGGGGGGGTATGATTTATATTGTTTATTTTACAAGTATGTTAAAGTATAAGCAAAGTCCTTTCAGAATTCATGAAATATCTTTATTCCTGTTCTTTATTTACAGTGCATGCAAAAACAAGTTAAATCAATACAGGTTCAAGAACTTCAATTATTCTTATTTTAAAACTTTCAGCCATTTTTTTGTTTTTTTCATTCTGTCAAAAACTTGGGATTATATTGTGATCCGTATTTTTGGAATGATGTAGTAATTACAATGGTACTAGCATTGCATTTTCTTTTGTGTACATTTGAAGATAAGATGTATGTGAGGTGTGCTTATACTCTAGAAAGGGAAAAATGAAATTTGTGAGAAAAAACATTATTTAAAGCTGGATAAGAATAAATTGCAATTTTATTATTTTCAAGTTTTAAAAGTATAATGCATATACCATTGTGTATAGAAGAATCTACTCTTTATTTCCACAAGCTACTTAAAGGATTAGTTCAAAGGTCAAGCAAGTCCATCTTATATGGACTTCTAAAGAAACAAAAAGGTGAAGAAAGCGTTCAAAAATTTTGTTCCGTTAAAGGATTAGTTCAGGGGTCAAGCAACTTCATCTTATATTTAAAAGGATTTCAAAAGAAACAAAAAGGTGAAAAAAGAATTCAGAAAGCTTATTCCATTAATGAGATATTTCAGTTTAAAGTTTGTTATCATTTGTGTAGAGACGACTGCAATCAGATAAGTTGTGATGTCACACCCTCATATTCCTCAAAGTCTTGATGTAATCCATCATATTTTGTCCTATGATTTTGTGGCTTAAAAACCATTGATATTGATATGTCAGGAAAGTAGTAAAACAGAATCTGGTAAGGGTAATTAGAAGCTGCCTCCTGGAAAAAGTTTGAGGAAAAAAGCATTCAAATGGTAAAAAAGTTAAATAAATTTTCTTAAGTCCTATTTTATGTAAGGTAAACTTGCTTGACCACTGAAGTACAGTAATCCTTTAAATTATAGCATGTTTATCATTTTTTTTATCACAGTTTGCATTTAAGAGAAGTAAAACATCTGGAAGAGTTGACACGTCTAAAGTTTATGAAGGAGGGCGACACCACGTTGGTGTCTTGGGGGAATTCAAGACCTTCCAGGCTGATTCCCACTTCGTTTACCTACGTGACCTGGCTGTTTTCACAAGCGATCGTCTAGAGGTAATAAGGAACTCGAATAATGAATGCCTTGTCTGAATAAAACTAAATCAATAATCTGACCTTGAAAGTATTGAGTGTGGGGAATGAAGTCGTAGAGATATTAAACAGGTTGGAATTGACATGGGGCAGAGGAATGCTCTCTACAGAGTGCTAAAATCTAGTTAGATACTGTGTGCCATACTTGAAAGCAAATATTTTATATTGCGTAGTACAATATATAACTCTCCTACCCAATCAATAAACTTCTTACACAGAATTCAGCAAATAATTCTCACCAATTAGAAGGGAAGCCAAGGCTCAGGAAGTCAACCTGATAAGCATTTGACATTAAGACTTTTGCCCCATATATGCCCTAAATTGTGAAGGAGAATAAAAGAAATTCACAAACGTTTTTTTAAGACATTATGAATATTCAAATTCAATGTTCAAATGTTCCTGAACTTGTGGTCCTAAATGCCCCGATTTTACTGCATATTGTTCTAAAAGTTTGCAATTGTTTGATTTGGGACGGGGGTGGCCGGGAGGTCTGGCCCCCTGAAATAAAATTCTGGACCCAAACAAAATATATGCCCCGAATTTTGAAAGAGAATAAAAGAATTTACAAACTTGAAAGTGGTACTATCTCATTACAAGACTTTTTAAATATGTATACAGGCCTACTGGTGAGCCAAAATTATTCAATCTTCAAATTTTTCATAACTTGTGGTCCTAAATACCACGATTTTACTGTATATTATACAAATTTCCAATTGCTTTGATTCGGAGGGAGGGGGGACCTCGGTTCCAAATGAAATTCTGGCACCCTAAATAAAATTCTGCCCCTAAACAAATATATGCCCCAAATTGTGAAAGAATAACAGAAATTCACAAACGTTTTTGGTTCCAGTGCAATAGCATCAAGAACCTATGCAGTCATGATGGCATGTGTGTGTGTACTGTGATGTAAAAACGTTGAATTTCAGTCAAATGCATTATGGGCGGGGCTTAATATGATACAGTACTCCTGAAAAGAGCTTGTGTATCTCAAGAACTATACATGGGATTCACATCATATGTGGTACACAGCCCATGTTATTTAGATGTGCCTTATTGGTTTTGGTGGTGATATCGTGCAGATTATTAAGTGGGCGGGGCTTAAAGTGAAAATTTTGAAAAAGTAATAAATGAGCAACTGTATGTCCCTTTTGCGTCATATGCCTCCCATTGATCTTTCCTTGTTACATTATGTAGCACACAATGCAAAAATGATGAATACTGATCGTTTATTTGATCTGGAAGATGATTCTGATGATGAATACTTATTGGATTTAGTTTTAAAATTCAAGTCATGTGCGGTACACAGCTAGTCCATGGTCTGTAGATACGCCCTTTTGTTTTTGGTGGTGATGTCATGCATATTAGTAAGTCGGAGCTTAATGTAAAAATCTTGAAATGCTCATATTTTAACAATCACATGTCTGTTTTGTTTCATATTTAGTAGAATTATGATGTTAGCTAGTTTGTATGTGTTCATTTTATAGAAATATTGAATATTGTAGTGGGCGGGGCTAAGTATGATTTTGCTGAAAAAAACTTGTAAATACGATATCTCAATAACGATTCATGTCATGTCAAATATTTCATGATATGCAATGACATGAACAGTTAATACAAAATCAATCGGTGGAAAATAGCATCAGAACCACAACACTTTTGGTTGTGGTTTAATTTCAGTTGGGGTTCAGGGAGTGGGGTCAAGTGGCCCGCATAAGGGCCCATGATGGGGTCCAGGGACAAAGCCCCTGTAGGGTTCCAGGGAGCAACCCCCCTTCCTTATATATAATACAGCATATACAAAACACAAAATCAAAGTGCAAAGCGCTTGACGTGTTGGCGTGGGGCTCAGGGGTTCCTCGGTAGGGGTCGATGCTCTCGCAAAATTGACATTTCAAGGGTAAGAAAGTTTGTCACAATGCATAGTAAGAAGGTGTATTATACAAGTCAAAATTCATGTCAAAGAGAGCTATAATACACCATATACAAAACACACAATCATGAAAGTGTATAATGTGGAAATATGTTGTTTTATTGTTTACGTTTGTACATGGTTATAGGTTTATCGTCACTCTTTAAAAAATATTGGTTTAAATGAAAGACTTTCAGTCATTTACTACAAACTTGTGTAAATGTTATCAAACTTTTTAAATGAGCCTGTTCTGTATCACGTGCACTCTGACACCCACCTCCCCCTCTCTCTCTCTTTCTCTCTCTGTGTCTTCATGTATTTAAATACAAAATGGCATAAATGTTTAATATATTAGTACCCTTTCGAAATCTAAAAACATAATAAGCACCTGGAGTGTCAAAGCTTGTTGAACCGACGGCACCAATCTGAACCTCCCCCCCCTCCCCTTACTCCCCCTCTGGCTACGCCACTGGTACCATCTTATTACAAGACTTTAAAAAAATATGTATACAGGCCTACTGGTGAGCCAACCTGCATGATATTTTGCGGCCTGACGAACAAAATGAAAACTTAATAAGGTTCATTAGCTATAATGTGGAGGGTAAAATCACTTTCAAAGGGTACTTTTATGCAATGCATGTGTCATTATTTTTTTAACATGGAGGACCCATCTCTCCCAGGTTAGTACAGTGGCTACTATCCTCTCTCTCATCACGGTGGTGCCACTTCTGCTTTAAGAATTAATTGTCTATCGTGCCATTTTCCCATCAATTGACCCACCAATGAAAATTCCTGAAAAACTTATATCTCACTACTCCTCTAAATGGGCTGAAGGTCCCACGCCGGAAATCTCACCCTTTGCGCTCAGATAGTGCTAACGTGCATTGAACACCAGCAAATGCTAGTCCAGGCCCACCAATAATAAATACCTTCCGCAGCACTGAGAAATGTCTGCACCTGTGGTTCATATTGTTTACTGATTAAAAAGACCAAAGGCCTATCAATTTGGCCCCCTTAAAATTTTGCAAGGTCCCCCCTCAAATTTCTGGGTCTGGCTACGCCACTGTCTTCCATATATAAGGTTATTTACAGGTTTCAATGAGAACATTTGTCCCCTATATTCACTTGGTTGGATATCCGGGAACTTGACCTAAGGTCATCAGACCGCATTGGAATGAAAATGAAGTGATCAGCTGTGTTTGTTTACATGCCATATGTACACGCACACAGTGAACACATACGGACTTGCTCACTTGTACTGCGCAAAGCTTTGTTTTCACTCCAGCAAACGACGTCATCTCCCAGAAGTAAGGTATCACCAACCAAATGAATATTCATTGATTGCCCATCCCTGAATCCTCTGATGAAGAATCTTAAACCCAGCAATTCCTTGGCTAATTGTTAAAAAAAAAAAAAAACACTTACAAGCAAATTTTCCATTTTTTCCATGATATACTGGATACCCAGCGATGTTGGCATCCCTGGCAATGACAGAGCTGATGCAGCCACTTAGCTTGCCCTCAACCTACCCACTTTCCCAAAACCATTTGTGACATCAAACCGCTTATCGCTTCCCTTGTTCGTGACTGGCAAACCTCATGAGACTCCCAAATTGCAAATTGATAACAAACTCCATGTCATCCAGCCCGCCATTCCGACCAAACCCACCATCCACAATCTCTCCCTTGTCGACAACGTCCACATTACCCGCCTTAAAAATAGGCTACACCCACCTTCACTCACTCCCACCTGCTTATTGGCTCCCCCCACCCCTCTGCAACAATTACCATGCACCATCACAGTCGACCATGTCCTCCTTACCTGCCCCCTGTACAACCTTCCCAGAGCTTCCCTCGCCCCCTATAACTCAATAGCCGAGCTCTTCCAGAGAAACCTTCTGGATAAAATTATCTCCTTCCTTCACCATGCTTTCCTCTACAATAATATTTAGTCCTCCTTTCCTTCCCCCCTCTCTCTACTTTGTTTTTTTCACCCATGCACTTCCTTTCTCAATCCCAGCTTCCTGGCTTTTAGTCCCTATGTTTCTCTCAGTCTTCTTTATTTTATTCTTACCTCTGAAATGATCTAACCTCTCAGGCACAACTTCACCCTCCCTGCCGTGGTGCACTTAAGCCCTCACCAAACAAACAAACACTACTACAATAAGTTATAATTTACGCCGGAATGCTTCCTTACCTGTGGCCACAGAAGCCCAGAAATTAGTGGATGTAGGTGTCCTGTTAAAAACAACCACTTAATCCTTGAAATACAAGAAATAAAGAAATTTATTGTTTGTTGTTTAAGGTGGGAATGGACTGCACTTTCCAATATTTTCTAAGGATAGAAGACCTCCAAAAGTTGCATGACAAATTTGACATTGCTTATAAGGACATCATAGAGGCCAACGCAGTTGATGCTTTGAAAAGTGCCACCATTATTTACAGCACCAGAGACTTTGGGAAGTTGCGAGTGGATATAGAGCAGACATTGTTCGCTGCAGTGCGTCAACGATTGGGTGGTACATGTTGTCCAATCTGGTGTGACTTACCTGCAGGTAAGCTTTTTCAAAACTTCTACATTTTGTAGGTAAACTAATCCCTTGCTCAACCATGAAGGTGCTTTTCCCTGGTTTCCTTGGCGTAAGTGGATGAGAGCGCGTGACTCCCCCTGGATAGGATGCCAGTCCATCGCAGGTTATCTCTCAAACAGTAGTGGTACTCGTTTTACAGCTGAGTGGACTGGAGCAAGTAGAGTCAAGTGTCTTGCTCAAGGACATAAATGCTGTGCTCGCAACAGAAGTCCAACCTGGAATCGTCGGGGAGATACGAGGGAAATAGAATAGACATCATTCACTGCAGCACGTCAACAATTGGGTGGTTCATGTTATCCAATCTGGTGTGACTTGCATATAATGCTTAAAACTTGCATATAATGCTTGTGACTTACATACAAGCATTTCAACTCTTTAACCACTGAGCCAATGCACTTTCTTCAAGTCAATATTTGTGATGATATTCAACACGTAAACAAGTAAGCTAGTATAACCCTTGCATAAGAAAATGAAGGTGGGAAAGCAATAAAAAAATCATTAAGGTATATGAAGCATGATATCATGAATACAGTAATGATTTTTTTAGCTTTGCAAGGCCAATATGGCAGTGTCACTATCTGTTGAGAAATTACTTTGTCATAGATATAAAAGGCTTGCTTTGTAGGAAGGGGAAAAAATGTAAAAAGCTTCTTTAGTTCTTTCTCCTATTATCAAGAAGACAGAATCTGTGAAATAAGTTTCTGCATTTTGAAGATGAAGACACATAAGAACATTCATCTGAGATTTAAGAGCAATCGTTTAAAATTTCTTTGCCCTTTTGCTGTGCAAAAACATTGTTGTCAAAACCAGTGTTTTTGTGGTTCCTCTTGTCCATGGAAACTTAAGAACAACCTCAAACTGGCAATGCCATTCTAAATTCTCTTGTAGATATGTGTTAACAGAAGTGCAGCATGTTTGTCTTCAGAGTACTGCCAGTAGCATATGCAATTTTCTGTGGCAGTGGGGCAAAGTTGTCTCTGAAGTGTTTTTCAAAATATATATGGATGCTGAAACTAACTTTTCACCAGCATTTACATTTTGGGGTTGCCCAGCAGAAAAAAAGCTAACCCCTTATTCTCAACTGAATATGCAACATGAGTAGTAAGTCTTTGTTCATACTCGACTGTTCGAAGAATAGTAGAGCTATTCTACTACCCCCGGCGTCAGCGTCGGTAAAGTTTTGGTTAAGTTTTATAACTTAAGTTATGAATGGTGTACATTCATGTGACTTGGCAAAGGGGTAGAGGACATGGGCACTGATCAAATGAGCATGAATGAGGGAGGGGGGGTGCATATTAATTAGCTTATTTGCATAACATTAAAATATTTGTATTTACTTCAAGTTATACCTTACCTTCCATGCTATAAATATGCAATCTGGTCACATGACCTGATTCTAACGCACTTCTAACCGACCTTAAAAACTTAGTTACCAGCCAGCCCTGACCTCCATATAACCTCTACTAAACCTCACTCGTTTTCATCGTGTTGTTTTCACAACATTGCTGGAACTGGTCAAATTTTCTTTTATGAATTTAACCTTTTTCTAACAATTTTCTCCTTTGCCATTAGTTGTTGTGCTCCTTAAAATTTCAAACAGTCAGACCTGATTTGATATATAAGCAGGTCGGGTCAGACTTTTCCTCTTATTTTCTTTATTCTGAAAACCACAAGCAATTTGGATCAAATTTCCCTTATTATTGGCTCTATTGTACTAGTTCTCCATTTGGTAGGTTGTTTAATGGTATCATATTAGCAATGGATGAAGTCCTTATTGTTGTTACTAGTTATTTTGATTAGGATAAGTGGTCTCATTATTTGCTACATTAAGTTTGTTGCTATGATTTGCTGGAACAAGTTTTTAAGGAGAAGGACAAGTCATGGCAGCTTCTACCAGGCAGGTTTTTACGCTGCTCTATCTTATCGGGTTCGCCTTTTCAAGTCTTCTGAGGTAAGACGAGGTAGCCATGGGTCCGGGATTTCTTCGGTCCGACTTATAGGACTTTCCCGTGTAGCCTACACTTAGGATAAAGTGTTTTTGTCTCCATCCGTACAAAGCGGGTGGCTAGTTCCAGAAATTCCCTCTCTCGCGGTGGGTGTTTTTAGGCCCTAGAGCACCAAGTGTGCCTGTCTAGTGGACCTCTTGCCCTTGGGTTTAAGTGTTTTTCACCCTCGGCCCCGCCCTTCCACGAGGAGAGCCTAGCGTTATACTATGCATTGTATTTACATGTTAGGATATCTTCAGTACAGGTTCTTGTATGCATTAGGCCAATTTCTTCAATCGATGTTGGCGCATGCGCATTGGGTTGACGTCACCACAGAGTGTTTGAGGAGTCGGCTTTTTACAGCTCCAAGGAGCTACAGTTGTTACAAGAGAGCATATTTTATTATTAACGTTACCAGTGTATTTCGTGTTTTCGTTTTTCTCGCATAAAATTAAGACAAAGTTTTTAATTTTCAAGCTTGAATTTTGGGGCGTTGAAGAGACCGGAAGGGGGTCTCTCCAAAGTCCTATTTACAGGAGATCTAATCTTTTCTTTTTATCTCCACAGATGCCAAGTTACTCAGTGGTTCGTGTTTTCCAAGCTACCCATACGCTAATAAAGTTTTTACGTTTGATGCTTTTTCTCGGGTTCTAAACATTTTTTAGATAAAGATTTTTCTGTTAATTTTGTTTTTATGTACTAAGTTGCTATGCCTTGTTTCTCTATAAGCGTGATTGAAGGATCATAGGTACATCCCCCGTAGGGGGTTTTGTGTATTTGTATCTGTATGCATTCATATATGTATATCTTTCTTTTTCAGAAAATATAAATCAATTAGTCTCAGAGTTTTACTTACGCTACGGCCACTTTCTCGATAGATTACTGAATTCGGAAGGCCTGTGTTTGTAGTTTACTGTATTAACTTTTTCCTGATTAACGCCCTGGAGGCCTCTGACTCGATAGATTACTGAGTCAGTTGTGCCATGGGTGTGGTCTATCAGACGTAAGTTACCTGAGTCTATATATTGATAAACGGCATACACCAGCATTGAACTGCGTGGTAAGCGACCAGTAGCCATGAGCTACAGAGTTCCGCAGCCGTTATTCTTACCGGGACATGTGCTGAGTACGATGGTAGTCCTCTCTTCCCCACGCAGCTACCAGTTTCGTAGCTCCGTAGTGAAACAAACAGAGTTTACGGCTCGTATAGCTGCGTAGCACGTGAACTCCTCCGTATTCCATAGGGCTTCAGTATATTTTTAGCTTATTCCAGCAGGAATGGGTACTGAATACGACTTTACTCCCTCATGCGTAGCCACTTACTCAGTGGCCTGTAGTGAATAGAAGTATACTGAGGTAACGACTCATGTAACAGATGTAATACGTTAACGCTATTGTAGACTCAGACAGTTCTTTTGTACTGATAGCTATTACGTTAAGGACACATATCAGTACCAGTTGTCCCCCTCGCGTAGCCACTAGCTTTTTTGCTCCGTGGTGAACAGAGGCAAACTTGGTGGATGACTAATGGAATTTATTTGTCACGTTGACGCCTTTGTAGATCCATAACGGCTCCATACTACTTAATGGGGATGCGTACTGAGTACAGCGTTAGTCCCCCCAGTAGCTACGTGCTTCTCAGCTCCGTGGTGAAGGATGTTTAACGGAATTAACGGCCCGTGTAGTATACACAAGACGTCAACGCTTTCGTGATTTCTTCCCAGTGCTGGGGTTAACGACTCATACTGTTGACGTAGTACGTTAAACCCCTGTCAAAATTAACTCCATAAAAGATACTTTTCTTGACATAGGTGGCCTTTTGATAGACAACGTCACCATCGAGTAGCTTTAAAAAACAACAGCACGTATAGTTTATTCTATACTTTAACACCTTCTTAAAGCAGTTCAACACGGCTTGTGGCATTACGGCCTGTTAGTTAACTACCCGTACAGCCATACGGTATTAGTTTTCTCCACATCCGTAGCCAAAGGCTCCGCAGTTCTAAGGGTGTTACTATACGTTGTACGTTAACACATTTTTCAATCAACTTCATAGACTAGTTTGGCTGTTGATAGGAGGGGCCTAGAGCTACGCGGTTCCGCAACTGCTACAGTTTTCAGACACCACTTTGGAGCCTAGACGACCCAAAACCATCTCACAGCTACATAGCCTTACACGGTTTGCAGCCCTTTTTGTATACGTTTTATATTAATGGCCTGCCTTTTAATTCGCTAACCATTGGTTTAGTTTAGTAAAGTTTAAACAAACTTTGCTCAGGGTCAGCAGTCTTATCTGGACTGAAGATGGTCTCATTTAGTACCTCTGCACTTTTAGTCAGTGGCCACCCCCGTTTGGTGGTGGTGCAGACGCTCCCACCTGTTGTGAAGAACGAAGTTTCCACCCATCAGACTTTCACCGTCAGTGCTGACAGATGCCTCTTGGTCGAGGTAGGGGCACATTTCATGTGACCCCCAATGACAAAAACTTGGACAGGTACTTGGCCTATTTCACTGGCATTATGCCAGGCATTTTTCACCTTTTATCGCTAGTGCTGAGCAAGGCAGTTCAGATTCACGCCAACTTTATCCCACTGTTGTGGTCTTCTTTTCGGACAGAGAGGAACAGACTCCAAGAGTTTCTGGAATCCTTCCTCTTGTCTCGATGCAGGACGAACTATGCCAGCATTAAGGCCGCTCACCTCGGACTACGAGAACATGATCACGGATCAATTGTCTCGCTTCAGTGAAACCTCCACAGGATGGGCATGCTTTCCATAGGTGATTAGAGCAATCAGGACCTTATTCGGTCTCTCGGACGTAGGTCTGTCCGCATCCGTGGACAATTGATTCTTTGCGTCCTATCTCCTGACCCGCGGGTTTCGTGGTCGAAACATTTACTTTTCAAAGGACTCACTATGTGAGTTACGTTTTCTGCCTTTCACGCTGGTACCGAGTATGCTAAGCAAGGCAACGTACGGCCAATAGTGCCCACTTGGCCCAGTCAACTGCTGTTCCTTCAGCTGCTCAAGACTTTGCAGGCTTCCCGTACAAGCCTCTGGTCAGGGACAAGTTTTTTCTCTTTCCCGGCTCCTGCAAACTGCATCACAGTCCCAGAGCACTTCGTTTGACTGTGTGGCCTTTGTCCGCTGATCCTTGGCGTAGCAAAACTTTTCTGAGGAGTTGTTCACCCCCATCCCTGTTTTTTTGTGGGGGGTCCTCTCTCAGACTTGGTTTAGTCACAGACTCTAGGATAGCTTGCAGCCATCCACCGAGGTTTTCAGTTGTGTTGACGGTCATTGATTCGCGACCACTGGGAAGATACACGGAGATCTCATCATACTGTGTCATGAGACATTTTCCTCTGATGGATCGTCCAGAAGCAATTTCTTAAAGTAGTCGGCACTGTTCATAGAACGGCTGGGGTATGCACTCGGGTTCGAGGCATGGCCCATTTTACTTGGATTTCTCGTGCCACCATTCGGAAAAATGCATACCGTGGTTTTTTTCCTTGTTTTTGCCCGACTTTATGAAGTCATGTTACCCCGCTAACTTTTGCTCTTACGCAGTTGCGCGCTAACGAATTTTTTATCGATCCGGGAATTCTTCAATTTGTTTAGCTAAAACACGCTTTGTTCCCAATAGTATTTTACTACCTGGTTCTATCTTGTGGACAAACTTGGTGAGTTTTGTGGTGTTATTGTTGACACTTCTATGATGTTCATATCGTGTCCAAACGCTCTTCTGGTTGGCATGTTTTTCGAGTTTCTAACTCGGGTTCATGCGACGTTTGCCTCAATTACTGTTAACGAATAGTGCCTTGTTCGGTTTGACTGTAAAGAAGTGGTTTACTATGTTTTAGTGCTTCCCACTCAGAGGGCTTTCGTCCTTAAGAGGATAAGAAAGTAGGATAAATCTAGTACGAGTTTTGGGTACCAGCCTTTAGAAAATTGAGCTTTGACCTGAACTCCCTTCCTTCGATCCACGGTTGCAATCTGATTGCATATTTATAGCATGGAAGGTAAGGTGAAGTAAATTTACCCCGCTAAGCATAGCGGGGATATTTATAAGAGTTATACTTACCTTCCATGCATCCCGGCCCGCCTCCCCTCTCGTTCAGGCCTCGGTGGAGTGTTAAGTGAGGGTTAGTAGAGGTAATATGGAGGTCAGGGCTGGGCTGGTAACTACGTTTTTGAGGTCGATTAGAAGTGCGTTAGAATCAGGTCATGTGACCATAATTAAAGCATGGAAGGTAAGTATAACTGTCGTAAATAAATATCCCCGCTACGCTTAGCGGGGTAAATATGTGAAGAGCATTGTCTAAACTTAATGTTGAGGTAAATTGTGCTTATTAATTAGGTTATTTGCATAACAATAGACTTTCGTACAAAATGTTAAAATTCATGAGCACATAACTTAAGTTATGAATGATGTACATTCATGTAACTTGGCACATGGGTAGAGGACATGGGTACTGTTCAATTAAGCATGATTGCGGGGTTGTTTGTGCATACTATTTAGCTTATGTGCATAACAATGAAAATATTTGATCTATGATATCTCTCAAATTAAAGTGGGAGTTGCTATTTTGTTTACACAAATGATCATATATGTGAAGAGCATTGTCTACCTACACTCATTGGTGAGGTGTAATGTGCATATTAAGTAGGTTATTTGCATAACAATAGATTTGCATACAAAATATTTAACCTGAGGTAATAACTTGCCATTTGGTTCAGTGGTAAGGGGCATTGGTACTGTTCAGTTGAGCATGATTTGGGGATTGTGTATGCATAATAATTAGCCTATTTGCTTAGCAATGAAAATATTTGTATATGTGGTATCTCTTGAATTAAAGTGGGTATTATGATTTTGCTTAAACAAATGATCATATAGTAAATGTGAAAACATTGTTCACAATTACTGGTGAGGTTCTGTGTGCATTTGCTGCAATATGTTTGACCTGAGATCAAAAATATATGGCTTATGACTTTGATATGATATTGATATTCCTGACAAGAATAGCAATCAAAATATTTGTTTTGCCATGAATAAAGAAGCAAATTAAGGTTTCCACGCTTTTAAAGAATGTTAAGTTAGGGGTTTGAGAAATATAAAGAATAAGCAGAATATGGGGTAGAAGATGATATGATGATAAAGTAGCTAAAGGAATTAGGATGAGGTCATGTGGGACAGTGAAATTGTATGTAGGGCAGGGTGTGGTGGTATGTTGGTCAGGATGTGTTGGCATGTTAGACATGGTGGATTGGCATGTAGAACAGGGTGGGTTGGCATGTGGAACAGGATGGGTTGGCATGTGGAACAGGCTGGGTTGGCATGTGGAACAGGCTGGGTTGCCATGTGGAACAAGGTGGGTTGGCATGTGGAACAAGGTGGGTCGACATGTGGGACAGGGCGGAATGGCATGTGGTGGGATGTCATCTGAATTTCAGTTGTGATGGCATGTGGGTCATGTAAGTGATGGAATGACATTCAGTATCTGGTTTTCAGGTGTGATTGCATGGAGTATAGACGTGGGATGACATTTGGGACAGGTTGGGAAATATGCATTATTAGAGGTGAGGGGATTTGTATCGTTTGCAGTGTCAAGTTTGTCATATGTTAAGCAATATTGTTTTGAATAATTTTGCTTTAATGTTATTGTACATTTTTCATGCTGCTTGACTTTGCTTGACACACATATTTTCTTAAATTGGAAGTTGTATTACAATCCAGGATGTAGTTCTGGGAATGTGTAGGGGCTGGGGGAGGGTACAGTTTGGAAAGAGGGTTGAATGGCATTCTTTATTGACGTTGGCAAGTCAGGGTCTCTTCTTTCTTTGTTATTCAATTGATAAAACTAAAAGAGGTGTTGTAATTATAAAGACTGCTATGTTTTACATGTTTTCTGAGTTACTGGGTGAGGTTACCTTGAGCTTTTTTGTCTTAAAATATCTTGGAAAACTCAATGATATTTTGAAGCTTGTAGTGCAAATGAAAATGTTAGTGCATCTTTCAAAGGTCAAGTAATTTGAAAACATCTGCCCCTGCTAACCTATTTCTGTGTATACTTCCCTCTACTGTATAAGCCCATTTTCTATACTAGCTTTGAATAGTCAAGCATACTGTCCTTCTGACAGTTCTAGTTCAAAGTTTCAAGTCATAGTCTAAGGGTGGGGGGGAGTGTCCTTTGCTTTAAAAGATTTTAAGTTTCAATTCATTTTAAATCAAGTGATAGTTTGTTCACAGATTTAAAGCTTGGTGTGTGTCAACAAACCTTTAAGTGAAACTCTAATCCCATTGGTCACAGTTCAAAATTGAAAAAAGTATATGGCTGTTAATGATCCTTCTGAACCATTCCTCTTACAGAATTCTGCAATACAACAAATTGTATACCACGACAGAATTGCACCGAAGATGATTTGGGTCTCTTTGCTAGTGTCCGTTACTTCCAGCTCGGCTTTGTTGACATACCAGATGATGTCATCAGCCGTAACCTTTTGACCTTGACTCAGCTAGAAGATGCTGAACAGGAACAGTTTATACAGGATGCACAAGTTGTACAGATTGAGACACAGCAAGTGGTGAGTTAAGAGGCCGCATTCTCACTCAGCTCCGGATCATGATACCTGGCTTGGTGATTGTCAAACAATGTCATGTGTTCTCACTTGAGTGCTAGCCCATTATCAGACCCATTTAACTTGCTGATATTTTTTATTTCTGCATCTGTTTAAAGCGTGTTCCAACATTGCGATTCTCGACAGTGGGCACCCTTTTGGGTATTTTTTAGGCAAATTTATTGTGAAGAAATAAAGATGGAACTCCATTCTTCCCAATTTGTATTGACCTAAGGTATTTTTGTCGTATTTTGAGAGGTATTTCATACCATGTGATTTCTTGTTTATGAACTCAGGCCTAGTGTTCCAACTTTCAGTGTGTAAGGAACACCTCGTCAATCTTAACCTTCCATGCCAGCCTGGTGAGATAATCCCCACATATAATGAGCACTCCTCTTAGCTCATTGTCAACACTTCATTGCGCACAAAGTTCTGAAAATCTTTGAGTGGAGTTTCCGTTATATTACTCACATGGGCACTGAACCTGATAGGCTATTGGCTACATCAACACAACAAAACGATTATCGATCGATGATGTAAAAACATTGAAGTGCATTAATATGCATAGTGGGTGGGGGCTTAATATGATTTTGCTGAAAAGAGCTTGTAAACATGGTATCTCAAGAACGGTAAACTGGATTTATGTCATATGTGGTACACAAATAGCCCATGGTCTGTAGATGTGCCCTATTGTTTTGATGGTGATATCATGCATATTAATAAGTGGGCAGGGCTTAAAGTGAAAATTTTGAAAAAGTAATAAATGAGCAACTGTATGTCCGTTTTGCGTCATATTGGGCATGATAATTTTGTTGGTTATTGTGTACATGCTTACGTTATCAGCAGATGTCATTAATATGCATGGTGGGCGGGGCTTAGTGTAAATTGCTAAATGATGTAAACACCATACCATACCCCATGAATGATACATGAGATTTATGATATATCAGGTACACAGATGGGTCATGATCTGTACATATGTTCTAATATTGTGGTAGTGAACATAAAAGAGTAGGTGGGACTTTCTGACAAATTCTAGAAATGGGATAAATGAGCAACCGTTTTTGCATCATACTTGCTATGATAATGTTGTTAATTATAGTGCCTGGGCTTATATATTAAACACAAAATTTTAAGTGGTAGTGGAAGGATATATATTCTGGAAGTTAAGGGCAGAATAATATGAATTACGCATTAACATCAAAGTGTAACAAAAAATTATATAGAAAAGCTTCAGGAAACAAAATTGTGTCGGCATGTGTAACTGCTCCAGAAGTTTCTAGATGAACACACATTTCGACCAGTTCATTTACGGTGGTCTGAAATTAATCTTGCTTTAAAGTATTAAATTATTAAATTATTTGAAAAGATGATATCCCCTTTGTTGGTATTCAAAAGGCAATAGCAAAGGATGCCATTTGACCTAGTAGCGTGGTCCCCAGAGAGGCTTGAAGATGTTCATAAGCATCGTGTGAAAACGCACAATAGGTGGGACATTATAGTGGCTTCCAGGAAATTAAGGGACATATCGTGTACTTGTGTTAATCAGTTCTTAATATACTGGTTGCAATTCATATTTGCTACACAAACCTTCAGAGCTATTAATTGAAAGCTTTCATGTACAAACGAAGACTGTGCAGTGTATCTTCTTTTAGTCAGGCCTGTGCTCAGTATCTTAAATGAGAAGCAGTATGTCTTAAAATAATGTTTGGTTTTTAATTGCAAAGAATTGGGGACAAACATGAATGAAGGGAACAGTGACGAAAATTTAAAAAACGTAGGCCTCATATTTATTTTCTACCAAGACCCAGTCATCAAGAAATAAGTGCAGGTTGTGTTTTATTGTTTTCACATTTATAACGTAAAAATTCTTTTGTATATGTGTTATTTATGTCTCAATTTTTTGCTGGGGTGAAAAAAATACAAGGACAGCTTTTTATTTCAGTTTTAAACATAACGTTTAATTTTCATAATCATACTTGAATAAAAAAGTATGCAACTCAAAACTTGTTTATTATTTTAACTTTTTATTCTGCTACAACTTACATGAAGTTAATGAACCTGAGAGTAAACAGTAAAAACATTGGTAGGCAGTGATGAATAGATCCCATTGTGGACATATTTTTTAATTGTTTTCAACCTGCTCAAGATGTTTTTGTGTACAACACAATAGAGGATCAATCGTTGTGTGTAATGCAAGGTAAATACTTTTCGGCAAATTCCGGAGTGTGTATTTGACTGTGGGCCATTACATATGTACATAAAGTCATGTATGGGGATTATCTCACCAGGACGGCATGGTGGATTAGGTTGACGAGGAATTAAATTTGTTGATGCTGATATGTGACCCTGCTTGTGGAATCAAAGCCAAAATGAAATGACCCTTCTATTTGAGGTTTTGATTGTTGAATGACTAAAAGGAATGTGAAGTCTAACCTATACATGAGAACTGGTACAGATAGATAAAAATGTTTTCATTTGGTATCTAAAATCTTCATGAAACTTAGGTCTGTGTTACCATCTCAAGTTGAAAGTTTTTAATGAATGATCAAGCCTAGGAACAACTGACTTATGTGCTTGCCAATTGCCAAAATAGACTTGGATTTTTTAGAATAAGTTGTTTTTGCATCAGAAATCCATTATTTTTTGACATTTATCTACTCCAGTTTTATTTATAAAACTTATAAAAATTGGGATTTTTTTTTTCAACAAATTACAACTCCCAGGATTTTAGTAATATAGTTATGAATCCTTATGTAGTCGGGATTGTGCAATACCGGGTTAGGGTTACCAGGACTTACGCGACTACAGAGAAGCAAACAAGGCTATTTAAAAACAAATGATCTTATGTAGTCGGGATTGTGCAATACTGGAATTGGGATACCGGGACTTACGCGACTACAGGGAACCAAACAAGGCTAATTGAAAACAAAATGATGACATGTGGCGAATTGATGAACATTAACACAATGAATATTTTCAAGTTGAGCTTGATAAGCTCAAAGTGTACCTGGGCTAGTAATAGTTTTTGGATTCTTGCAACACTGAACTCTCCATCAAGCATATCCTCTTAACCTGTCCCCTATGCCCGAACTCCAGGTCTCTTCTCTCCTCACCCACCTCAATCATGGATCTATTCAAAAACAATCCTTCCTCCAACATTATCAACTTCCTCCGCAACAAGAACAACCTATTTTACCATATCTAATTTTCCTTTCTCTTCCCCTCTAAACCTAACCTTACACACCCCTTTCTTTTCACCTGAATTTTTTCCCCAAATTCACCCTATTTTCCCCCTCTCGATCCTCCATCTCTTCTCTGCCCTAACTCTTACACCTTAATTTTCTAACACCCACTTGACATTTGACTGTCGCGGTGCCGTTAAACATTATCAAACCAAACCTTCAAATCATGTTGTGTATCCGTATGCTGGTGTGGTTCGATGAATTTTTTTCCAATGTGAACGCTCATCAGTAATTCAAGATGCTTCTAAGATGCTTAGTCCAGTGTATTCTTTGATGTCATCTAGCCACCTTCTTGCTGGTCTTCCCTATTTTTGCATGCCTTCCACCATCACTTGAATAATGTTTTGTCAATACATGTATGTCTAACAGCATGGCACAATTTTCTTGATAGTTAGCTTGCTCCTTGTTCCAGATTTGATATCTTCCTTTCTTTACTTTTTCAGGTTAAAGAGATTGAGAACACTGCAGAAAGGATATCCCAGAATGCAACTGCCCAGGCTAATCTCATCCGATCTCGGGCCAATGCAAAAGGAAGAGCAACGGTAGAAAATTCTTACAATGAAGGCTTGGCCCTCATGTTTGATACACTGAACATAACATCTCAGGAACATAAAGCCTCATTGAATTACCTAAGACAGTTGCGGTACCATGAGAGCCTTTACATGAGTGTAAATTTCAATTCTTTAATCAGTGCGAGAGGTTTTAACTAAGGCAACTTAAAGCTTGAAAAAAGCAGGGGTGTGTGTAGGGGGAGGGGGAAGAGAGATTTTGTTTTCTGTATAAGGGTTATGATTCTCAGTCAGGTTTGAGTCGATGAAAATAATACATTTTGAAGTCTACAGGGTAATTGTTGAAAAAGTCTTGGGAATAAGAAATTATTTTATAAGGATTAACTTTGATGTGATTAAGAATTGCAGTGTTAGTGATGTACAGTGATTTTGAGGGAGCTCATTATCAAAGTGAGCTTACACCATTGTTTGTCAGGTTTTGTCATCCTTGTGTGTAGCTAGTAACAAATTTTCAGGGGGGTGGGTGTTCTGTTTAGAAGTTCCTTATCCATTCTACAGTGGACATCTTACAAACTGCCTGCTACCCCTGACCCTCAGAACAGGATTTATTCAATGTATGTTGAAGTAAGGTAGAAAATCATTTTTGCCTTATTCATATATATAAGAAATACCTTAATATATGAGAAATACCTTCACTTGTAATTGCTTTCACGTCTTTCAGTATCAAAATCATTGGATTTTTATGACATTTGTATTTATTTTTTGTAAGTATTTTCACAATATTTCCTTTGTATTTGATGTAGATATACCTACAGTCAAGTAATTATAATCCAATTTGTGTAAAATGAACAAAAGACGAACTACTACAGATCAGGTATAGAATACCTGAATTGAGCAGGGTTCCACACAATTAAATATTACAAAGATATTCAATCATTTCCTAATTTGAAACCTCTTGTTACCTCTGCTGCAGAGAAGAAGTTGAACAGAAAGTACGTTTTCCCAATTTTTTGCGAACTCAGCAGACCCTTTGCTTGATTTTAAAAGGGGCAGGGTGCTACACTTGTTGAGGGGCACAATAATGCATGCAAAGCGCTTCGTCTTTTTGGCATTGAGTCCAGGGGCCCCTTAAGGCCCAAGCCCCTGGTGAAGAAGCTCTGGAATTTTAGCTATAATCATACCTCAGAATGAAAGTATTCTGATTGATAAGGACCAGTCATTTGCCAAAGAGGACAATTGCTTACTATGCTATGAATCTGTGTTATGTATTCATGTAAGGTATTCATTTATGAGGTTCATTCAGATTATTAAGTTAAAAAATAAAAATGAAATCTTTTTTTTTTTTTACTATTTTTTTTCTGAGGGGCAGGGCGGACACCAGGGATAGGGGAGGGGGGGCACCCATGTGAAACAGCAAAGCTAGGGGTCTGCCCAGGTTGCCACTTTTAGATTGTAGATCACATCTACTATTTATCCCTAGAGGCTGGAATAAATATTTTTAAGGATATTACTTATAAAACTTGTAATATGAACATACCAATTAGTCTTTCAGCTTTAGTGAATGGTTCAATCCAATATCAAAATGTTCATGAGGCTCCATAAAATAAATTATTAGCTTATCACCCTAACCGAGTTGCAAGAGTGATGTGGGAGGTTGGCATTTCTTTCAAAGCCAATTTTATTTTGGCAATTTGCAGTGGTCCGAATCAGTAGACAGATAGATAGATGATGGATGGACGGAGGAACGGACAGAGGGACAGACAGACAGACACAAGAAAACACTTATTTGACTGATTTGAGAAAGAAAAGAAAAAATAGTCTGGGATTCTTTCAAAACTGATGCGCATGATGGTGATAACCTAATAATTTTTGATGAGGCATAAGAATATATAAACTAGATTTTCTAAAATGAAGATTTTTCTATAAAAGAATTGTTTTTTATGATTTTTCAGATCTTGGTCACATTCAAACACACCTGGCTGTAGCATGGCATTATATCTTGTCACTTTGATTGAATGCTTTGTGCTACCTTGAACATGTCATGCTTTATATAATGATGTTCTCTTTAATTAAAATGAATTTTGGATTGGCACTAGGTAGAAGAGAGTTTCTACTTACAGAATGCCTATAACTCTTAGAGCCCCCCACTGGGGCTCCAAAACGTGACTAAAATATTTTGGATGTTTTTTGTTTTGTTTTTCAAAATTGATTTTCATAATTACACTTTCATTTTGTATCACTACAAGTTTGGTTTATATGAATGCTAAGATAAACATTTCAATAAAAAAAGACAAAATAAAGAAAATATAGACATAAATAATGTAAATTTGCAAATATTTGGCAAAATTAGGCAATTTGTTTGAGCTTGTATTTTTCTTGTGAATAATGAAAATGGACGACTTTTTTTACATATTTAGATATTTTGTAACATTTCCTTTCTAATGATACCTGTCTAAATTTGTTCTCAAAGCAAAACATACAAAAACAATGAAGAAAAAAAACAATTAATAATCACCACTGAAATTACTCTCAAAAAATAAAAGCCGTGCATACGGCCAGGATTTTACCTGGGTGTGCACGTTACCGCCAGCTCACATACTATCCGCAACACCAGAATGCCTATGTTTCAGAGTATGGGTTTGTTTTTAAACTTAAATAACGGCATCAAGAAAAGGGGGTAGTTGCTCTTTTTTACTTTCAATTGAATGTAAGGTATGTCACAATATTTTTGGCATGCGGTAGGTGTACTGCGTTTCATTCAGAGTTATGATTTTTTTCAAAAATTTGTCTCAAAAAGGCTAAAAATCATCAGATTTTGCACAACTTTTGCCAAAAAAAGATATTGGTGATACGGACGGACAAAATTCGTCCGGAATTGGATACTTTGATGTCTTTGACAGTTCACAGCTTTTCAAGCAAAAATTAGGTCTGGAAATACATAGCAAGAATGGGAACTATTGTGAAGAAAGTTGTTTATAAATGATTATTTCCTTGTTTCTGTTATTTGTAGGTTTCTAGTAATTGTGGAAGTATTCTTGTAAAACATTGGTAGAAGCAGCTGAATTTTTTAAGGAGACATTTTCCCAAAATTTTGGATGTAATAAGTGATAACAAATGTGGGAAAATTGCATCCATCAGAAAAGCTTACTCCCATTCTGAGATATCAACATTTTAAATTTCACAGAAATGGAATGTATTTTGTACAAATTTAATTTATAGGTAATGCATTGTTCTCTACCAAAAATTTGGTTATAAATAAAATGATTAATTTGCGGTTTGAAAATGTGAGTTACAAATTTAGTATTTAAATCATGCATGATTAATTACATTGATTGGACTTTTATATTTGATTTCAAGCCAAAAATAATCAACACGGCAACTTCCTGGTGAACCTTACCATATTGAAAACTGAATAAAGGAATGCAGATTTTGTAGATCTGTTTCTTCTAAGCTAGGGTATATAAAGTTTGAATGTTTGAAATTGCGGTTCTATTAGTGATTTTATCTCACTTTTATTAACTTTCAAGTTACTGTATTCTACGTAATAATTACTCGGGGGCTTACGAAAATATAATTGCGCCACTTTTTAGGCCAAAACTGCTGTTGTGATTTGATTTCTCACCAACTGTAAAGAATTCTAAATAAGAAAACTTCAAGAAACTTAAGATATATATAAATATTGTTGTCTTCTAAGAGGCCTTGTGGGTCGTTTCTGCTCCCAAACTTTTGGCTTGCAAGGATATCATGTAACCTCAGGTAAAATTGTGTATTATGGGTATGGAGAATTACTCCCCCCGTATTACCCCTCTCTCATTTTAAGACTTCCATGTTGCTTACCAAAAATGGTGCAGTACAAAACAAATTGTAAATAAAATGTTATTATTTGAAATGCCCCCCCACTTTTTAACCTGCCATTTTGTAGTCCTGAAAGCCTTGACTAGCGTTTTCTTAAAGTTCACTGATTGTATATGTGTTAGTTGTATAAGATAAATTTACCTTGGTGTATATTTAGTTTGTATTACAAGCCTTTATTTTGGTATTGTTGTATTGTAACCTCAAATTTGGTAATATATTTATCTTCTTGTATTCAACTGCCATGTTTTCCAGTTTTTATTTAAACTTTTATGTGTCTAACAAACAGGACCTCAGGTAAATACTGGGGGTGGGGTGGGGTAAAGCTCCCCGGTAAAATTTAAGACCTTCCATGTTAAACTTCAAGGTGGGTCGTTTCTGCTCGGAAAAACTTTTATCAGAGACAATGAAAACTTGACCAAACAGATTGTAAAAATATATATTATGGGTATGGAGATTTTCCCCAATGACCTTTTTTAAGTTTTCAAAATTTTGATGTCCATTAAGCCTTGTGGGTCGTTTCTGCTCTTAAACTTTTGGCTTGCAAGGATATCATGTAACCTCAGGTAAAATTGTGTATTATGGGTATGGAGAATTACTCCCCCCGTATTACCCCTCTCTCATTTTAAGACTTCCATGTTGACTTCCACAAGCCTTGTGGGTCGTTTCTGCTCCCAAACTTTTGGCTTGCAAGGATATCATGTAACCTCAGGTAAAATTGTGTATTATGGGTATGGGAATTCCTCCCCTGGTATTACCCCTCTCTCATTTTAAGACTTCCATGTTGCTTACCAAAAATGGTGCAGTACAAAACAAATTGTAAATGAATGTTACTTTGAAATGCTCCCCTCCACTTTGTAACCTGTTTTGTAGTCCTGAAAGTGACTAGCTCACTGAAAGTTCACTGATTGTATATGGTTAGTTGTATAAGATAAATTTACCTTGGTGTATATAGTTTGTATTACTGCGTTTATTTTGGTATTGTTGTATTGGAAATTTGGTAATATATTTATCTTCTTGTATTCAACTGTTTCCAGTTTTTATTGAAAGTTATGTGTCTAACAAACAGGGGCATAAATACTGGGGTGTGGAGGTGGGGTAAAGCTGTCGGTAAAATTTAAGACCTGTCGGTAAATCAAGGTCCGCGTCGGAAAAACTTTTATCAGAGACAATGAAAACTTGACCAAACAGATTGAAAAAATATATATTATGGCACTCGTTCTGCGATTTTGGACCAATGACCTTTTTTAAGGTTTTCAAAATTTTTGATGTCCAATATGGGGGCCCTGAATGTGGAATATATTTTGTCAGTAGCGTCGAACTCTTTCGTCAGTAAATTTGTAATGTTACCCACCTTCCCCCCTCCCTCCAAAAAAATCAAAAGGGTCTGCTGTCACCACTGGTAGCCAAGTTTAAAGCAGCTCTTTTTCTTCAAATTATATTTGTCAAAACATTTTTAATTGGATGTGATATCCCGAACATCAACAGGAAATTTCACAGCTACTGAAGAAGGGAAAATCGAGGTAAGCCACTCAGGTATGATTTTATGATTCCATTGCATGTATGTCAGTGGCGGCGCCAGGGTGCGGTCCTGGGGAAACAGACCCCTTCCCATGGGCCTTGACCCCGTCGGGACATCGTGGTCAAATTTGTCGGAATCCCGAGTTAGATCTGAAGGTCTATGGGGCCTGATATGTATTGGAATGGTCATTGTGCCGAGGGCCCCTGCCTTCCTTCCCTCTACATTATAATCCCTGGGCCCTCTCCAGCTATTTGATGGCACCATAGCCCAGGACTAAGGGCCCCCTAAAGCAGCTTAGATCGACTCGTGAATAATCGCTTTCGATAACATCTTTCCCAAATGCTGTTACACATTCTCGCATTTTGCAACAGGGATTAATTGATAATCTCACTTGTTAATCATCCTCGTAAACGCTCGACTCGCAACAAAGCAAGGATGGGGGCCCTTTTGTTATAACACATCAGAGGTGACCCAACAATCCCCTCCTATGTTTCAACGGTCCATTGAAATATTAGGTATCATACATTCCCGCTATGGATGATGTAGATTGAAGGTGTGAATTTTATGTAAGTAAAAAGATTAACTGATGAAAGAGGGTATTGAAGCATATACGTAGATGGGCAAAATTTAAAGCACTTAAAAAAAAAGTTCCGATGATGAGAAATGTAACACTAAGATATGAGCAAAACTCTAGATAGCAAGAAATAGAAAATGTTAGCGAGCAACAAGCTTAAACTAGCCACAAGGAATAGAATGGTCTGATGTTATGTTCTCTCCACCCTAAACTGTATGCCTCTGAAACTTTGACTTTATCGCCAGAAATGGAAGATAAGCTGCAGGCTTATAAAATGTGGCTGTACAGGAAGATGCTAAGGGTTTCTTATGCAGGTATGCAGATAAGTTTTCAAGTGTCTGAAATCAATAGCAGAATGACGTTGTTCATGGCTGAGACTAATGCGTAACATGATCAGAGGAAAGGGGCATCAAAGGCAGTTGTTAGATGGAAGGTCAGAAGGGAGACGAGTTAGATCAAGAAGAACATGGTATGGAGAGGTCATAAAAGAGTCGATTGGGGCTAAGTACGGCGTTTTATAATAGGCAGTTGAAGATGGAGCTCTAGTTTAAGCAGGGCCGAATTGAGAAATTTGAGGGCCCTGGGCACATTGCCCTTTCAGAAAAAATTTACCTGTAAAAATACAACATAACTTAACATTATCACATTCACACAATGAAATACATTTTTAATAAAATCTGATATAGGAGTGGCGTAGGAACCGGAAGGGGCAGACGGCCAAGGTCCCAATAATTTGATTGGGTGCCAAGTACCTACCATTTTGTTCCCACTTTTCGTGAAATTTTCTTCCAATTTTTGGGAAATTTGCATCAATTTTCTTAAAATTTGCTTCAAATTTTGTAAAATTCCTTCCGTTTTCGGGAAATTATTTCGTTTTCATTAAATTTCCTTCATTTTCAGAGAATTTTCATCATTTTCGGGAAATTTTTCAAATTACGTGAAATTTACTTCAAATTTTGTGAAAATTGCACCAATGTTCCTGTAATGTCCTTCATTTTGGGAATTTTTCTTCATTTTTGTGAAATTTGCTTCAATTTTTGTGAAATTTACTCTTTTTCGGGAAATTTTACCAAAATTTCCACTTATTTGATGACCTCCCCCCTTTCGAATAGTTTTACTTTGACTTAAGACGATCAGCAAAGGGTCCCTGTCTAAGCAACCGACAAGGTCTGTGAATGGGGCCCCCACATCAGAAAAGGCGATCAGAAAAGGGGCCCATCTTAACAACCGCAGAGGTCCATGAAAGGGACCCCCACATCAGGAAGGCGATTCCTAAAGGATCCCTGTTTAAGCAACCCACGAGGTCTGTGAAAGGGGCCCCCACATCGGGGAAGGCGATCAGAAAATGGGTCACATCTTGACAACCGCCGAGTTCCATGATTGAGGCCCCACATCGGAGAAGACGATCAGAAAATGGGCCCATTTTAGCAACAGCTGAGGTTCATGAAAGGGCCCCCACATCGGGGAAGACGATCAGCAAAGGGACCCTGTCTAAGCAATCGATAAGGTTCGTGAAAGGGGCTTCTACATCAGCGAAGGCGATCAGAAAAGGGACCCCATCTTAGCAGCCACCGAGGTCCATGAAAGAGGTACCCCCATCAGGAAAGGCAATCAGAAAAAGAGTTTATCTTAGCAACCGCCGAAGAGCCTCCGGCCCCTGTGTTAGGCCACTGCGTAAGCATAATTTCATAGCATAACTACAGGAAAAATGCAAGGCAACCCCATCAAAAGACAATGATAATGATAAAGTAAGTAAGGATTCAAAATGTGATAGTGGAAGAAAAATCTTACCTGGTGTGAAAGTTTGATTTCTTACCAAAACTATAGGCAATCATTATGTTTTTGTCATAGTGTTGGCATGTATACTACACATTTCCAATGTTGTACAGTGGGCCGGGCTCCACCGGAGGGGACTTCTTTATGGAGTCCCCTATTTGTGGGGCTCTGGACATGTGCTTATGTGGCCAGTGCTTAAATCCGGCCCTGAGATTAAGGACCATAACAGCCAGAGCCTCAACAGGACATAGCGCCGGATAGGATATGAAGGATGAATGCGGGTATTAAGGGTCTTCTGATGCGCTTGACAGACCCCCTAACGGCTTGTGCTCCATGCATGACAGGTCTATTGTGGTGGTGGGAGGAGAAGGGGGTGCATGTGTTTGTATTGTTTAATATTAAACTATTTATGATAAATTTTTGTATTCATATCTGTTTACATGTATTTATTTTTCATCAATGGAGAGACGGCCACTGTACTTCCTGTCTACCATGCCTACGGCTCATGGCCATAGCCAGCGGGAGGAGAAGGAGAGGTGGGGGGGGAGGGGCAGGGTCCAACCCCCAGAAATTAAGTAAGTTTTCTCCTTTTTTTCTCGTCAAAATTCGTTCAGCTGTTGCCCTCCACCGAAACTTCCTGTATACGACCCTGTATGGGATAACCCTGTCTACAACCTCTTAAAACATTAAAAGGAGATTGGATATTAACTATGATCTGAGAATCTGCTTGATTGTAAATAGTATTCATCCATCTCAAAATAGAATTACCATAAATCTATAATAACTAAGAACATTACTAATATAATCTCAAGATATCGAATCAAAAGCAAAGTCATGTTTAGGCTATTTCTTTCAATTTCTTTCAATTTCCTAAATTCTCGTGCAACTTTCGGAATTTATGGGTTTTGTTTTTTTCATTTTAGGTCAATTTTCGGGGAATTTTATTCAATGTTCAGATATGTTGTAATCACTTCCAGATTCCCGTGTAATTTTCCAAAATTTCCTTCATTTTCGGGCAATTTTTATTTGTTTTTCTGTAAATTCTTGTGCAATTTTTTTCAATTTCCTTTCTTTTGGCGTAAATTTTCGGTAAATTTCCTTAATTTTGAAAATTTTGGGAATTTTAATTGTCGGAACCTTTAATTTGGCGCAATTATTTTTCGATTTTCGGTCAATTTTCTTCAATTTTTGGTTAATTTCCTTCATTTTGAGGCATTTCTTATACAATGTTTTATAAATTTTCCTTCAATGGTTTGAGAAATTTCCTTCATTTTGGGGAAATTTTTATTGGATTTTTGCTCAACTTTCTTCAATTTTCGGAAATTTATTTTAATTTTAGATTTGTATTTTTATTTTCGGCAAGTTTTCATCCATTTTTTGGGAACATTTCCTTCAATGTTTGTAATTTCCCTTTACCAAATTTTTCAACAATTTTTTTGTTTATAATTTCCCAATATCTCAATTAAAAAGAAGCATGCAATTGGCAGATAGGGAAGTTTAAATCTCTTCTGGGAGTACCTTTCTCTCTGCTTCCGCATATAAGACTCCCTTGTCCCAATGTTCCAGTAATCATCACAAAACTGTTGATAAAACACGTTATCCCACGTCACATCATCCCTGGTTTGATTTGGCTTGCCCCTGACCTGCTGACAATTTATCCTGGTCCCGCCCCTGGTTCTGCATACAAAAAATAAAGAATTGAAAGAAATTCTTGAAAATTGCACAAAAGTGAAAGAAATTTTCAAAATATTAGAAATTTGCCCCAATTGCCCCAAAATAAAGAAAATTTAACCAAAATTGAATTTTTTTTTAGCGAAAATAGACATAATAATTGCCCCAAATAAAGGAAATTTTCCGACAATTGAAGAAAATTATCCCAGAATGACGGAGAAGGAAACTAACCAAAAATTGAAAAAATTTATCCCTAATAAAGGAAATTGAAGAAAATTGAATGAGAATTAAAGGAAATTGCCCAAAATTGAAAGACAAAATTGCTCCAAAATGAAATAAATTTACCAAACATTGATGAAAATTCATCAAAAATTGGAGTAAAAATGCCGTAAAATGAAGAAAATTTACCGAAAGTTGAAGGAAATTTACCAAAAATGGTAAATAAATTGCCCACAAATGTAGGAAATTTTCCAGCAATTGACGAAAATTGTCCCAAAATGAAAACTTGACCAAAAATTGAAGAAAATTTGCCGAAAAATGAAAAATAATTGCCCCCAAAATAAAAGGAATTTTCCGACATTTGTAGAAAATTGTCCTAAAATGAAAGAAATTGCCTAAAAATGAAAGACAGCTCCTAAACACTGAAGGAAATTCACAGAAAATGTAACAAAAATTGGTGAAGAAATGCCCCAAAATAAAGGAAAGTACCCAAAAATGTAAGAAATTGACTGAAAATCGAAAACAAAGAACGCAAGAATGAAGAAAATTTCATAAAGATTGAAAGGGATTTCCCAAAAATTGATTGAAATGTCCCGAAAATTGAAGAATATTTACACTAAACTGTGACTAAGAATTATCTCATGGTAAAAAAGTATCATAGGAAAAATGGGCATGCCCCCCCCCCCTTCCCCCTTCCCCCCCTTCCTTTCACTCTGGCTCCGCCCTGCATCTGTATATTTGATTCAAGGAGCTAGTTCCTTGTTTGATCTATTGGTTAACGTAATGCAAAGATTCAATTGAATTCTTGTATCTGTTCATCTGTTCATTAGCGGAATCCAAAGGTTCTTAAGCAGTTAAGACTGTAAGAATTCAAATTTGATTTCTATTGGAAATATTTATTAGCCAAATGCAAGCTGGCAACTGAAGATTACATTGGAATTCTTTTATTAGCCAAATGCAACCTGGCAACTGAAGATTACATTGGAATTCTTTTATTCTAAAATTAGCAGGAAATTGCGATAGTTTTCTGGTTTTGGCCTATATACATAAATTCGTTTCAATATAAAATTTTCCATTGGAATCATTTCTTTCTGATTTTCGCGGAAAATTACAATTTCCGCCACCCACCCAGGATGAACTTCCAAAAAGTGCTTTAGCAGTTTAGCTTTTGAGTTTTGTCAGTTTGTGACCCCCATCTTAAAATTTACATAAAAAGTACGGCATAAGTAACATTGAAGGATTCTAAAAACCTGGAAAACAAATATAAATGTTGCTAAAAAGTTGCACATTTCGAATTGTCGAAAGAACGGAGAAATAGTTAAATTTCACTATTCTAGCAACATACTATTTGAGGAAGGCTTTAAAGGAGTCAAACGATGGAGAGGGAGTAAACATCTTTCTTCAGTAATGCAATACCTTTTCCTACTGTCCGAGGAATATTTTGTGTAGCAGTGAATTTAGAACAATCCATGCAACATTTTATAAGATAAAAAAGTTTACAAGTTGCACTACCTGACTACCTGACCACCTTTAACAGTTCAACACTTTCCATTGATCTCATCAACATAAAACTCTAAAGGTTGTTTGGAAGGAGGGGAGGGACAGGGGGTACCAGATGTGTGCTACACCATCATGTGAGGTGGTTTGATATGAGTAAGTTTGCCAATTGCGGGTGGAGTTGATTGTGATGTAATAAGATAAGATCAGATCAGATAGGTAAGATAGATTTAATTCGTCCACAACAAAAGATGGAAATTAGTCGCCCGCAGCAAAAACGTACAAAAATATATAATGAAACCTAAGTATAAAAATATATACATAATCATCATCTGTTTAGACTGTTAGACAAATTTACGATCCACAAAGCATGGGTGTAGCCAAAAAGGTCCTAAAATGCTCAGATTGTCAAATGTTGAGGTGGTTTTGATAATCTACAAATCTATTCATGGACTTGCACCTAAATACCTGGCAAATTCCATTCACTTCAAATCATCTTCACGAAATATACGTTCTTCAAACAAGCATCTTCTCCACACGCCAAATGAAAATTGTTGGTTATCCGTTGTGGATAATGGCGCATTACAAATTATTTTGAGCATTTTATGACCTTAGTCTTTGCTCTCGTCAATTGAATTTAGTGGGCAATTTCCCCCTCAGCGCACTCTTGAAAAGTTATGCATTTTGGCTCATTATACTAAGACATGATAGAGGATATATGCCTCTACACGTGGCTCCCTTCCACAACTGATCTGGACTCAAGCCTGGTAGCCATCAAGAGGACAAATCAAATAAGTGGTGAACGGAGACTTTAGTTCTTCGGTAACAAACTCCGAAAACGTCTTCAAATGTAGTATACTTGCAATACATTTTTATATCGATGCATAGCTATAGAAAATGAGTGTTTAGAACTTCTGATGCACATTTTCTAAAAGAAAGCACAACTGCCCCACTGATGCATCTTCAGATTGCATTGTCAATATATGTGTTCTTGGCATTATGAGCTATTGGTTTTTATCAAATCAGATGCTTGTGTGTTGTATATACTTGTTCATTTTGTCAGTCCGGGAGAAGCCCTCGAAAGAGAATTCAAAACATACCCTCGATCTAGGTTTTTTGTTGACTATGGAGGCCGCCATTGTTGAAGATTTCCCAATATATAATACGAGCCTGACATATAGATTGTTGATTTATTTGAAACTAAAATCTTAAATGTGAAAAATTATAGATGTTAGTGGTCCATGGAACCTGCCTTAAATAATTTACGTTGATGTTCCTTAAAAGTTATCCAAAACAATTTGTAAGCTTACTAGTCCAATTTGTAGATATTGAGAGAAATTTGTTTAAGTTAATTTTGGAGGATAAATAGTAAGTTAAATAGAGAAAATCTACATACTATTTAAATTCATAATTGATAGATTCTCCCAGACGATTTATGTCGTCCTTAACTTGATAAGAGTTGCTTGAATGCCACAACTCTGATGCTTTTCAGAATTTGCGTATAGAGAAGCTGGTCAAACTTTAGACTTTCGTATAATGTTCCGAACGTGTGGATAGCTGCTGACACCTTCCATCCCCATTCGCCCACTCCATCCCCATTCGCCCACTCCATCCCCATTCGCCCACTCCATCCCCATTCGCCCACTCCATCCCCATTCGCCCACTCCATCCCCATCCCCATTCGCCCACTCCATCCCCATCCCCATTCGCCCACTCCATCCCCCTCCATCCCCATTCGCCCACCCATCCCCATTCGCCCTCCATCCCCATTCGCCCACCCATCCCCATTCGCCCACTCCATCCCCATTGGGCCCACTCCATCCCCATTCGGCCCACTCCATCCCCATTCGCCCACTCCATCCCCATTCGCCCACTCCATCCCCATTCGCCCACTCCATCCCCATTCGCCCACTCCATCCCCATTCGCCCACTCCATCCCCATTCGCCCACTCCATCCCCATTCGCCCACTCCATCCCCATTCGCCCACTCCATCCCATGGGAGGGACTGATGCATGTTCCTGGTTGCAAATAGCGTACTTATAGGAAAAAAGGCCAGCAAAGGATAGGCAAAGGAAGACCAAATAAATAATTTTGAAAAAAGGTCTAAAAACGTGTGGTTATCGGGGGAGGGGGTACAATGACTTGATGCATGATCATGGCAAGGGTACGGAGCGGAAGTCAAGGTTATATTCAGATTAATTTTGTCTCAAAGACTGGAGAAGGAAAAAAAATAGGCCCATACCTATTAAAGGTCATCATGCTGAGGAGTAAAACCCTTTAGAAAACCTCAGATGCGAGCGGTTAAAGTGTGGTAGGTTCATTCCGGCAGTCCGGGTTGAAGATTTCAGCAATACAATATATGTTTGACCGATTGGCGTCATTTAACTTCTTCCTCTGTATGTGCGATATCAACAAGAAACATGGCAGACAGCGTGTTACATAGTAGCGAAATTAGAAAGTCATCAGGCGCGGATCCTGGGGGGTGCGCCTAAAGTTGTTTTTGTATTTTGTACATGATCCTCCCTTACGGGAACTCAACAAGACTATATACGGAGCATAGACGTCATGCAATAGCCCGCATAGCAGATGTCAGTCTCGTGCGACCGGGACGGAAGTGGATGAACACCGGGTTTTCACCCTACTCTTTACGAGAATATTCAGAGAACCAGTAAGGGTGTGATTACCCTACCGACGGCAGATCGGCACCGACGGCTTAACGTCTCCTCCGAAGGACAGCGAGCGCCATTTATCACTTCTCTCAAGAGCCGAATGAGGAGCAGGAGCTGCAAATAACGTACTTCCGCGTTGATAATCAGCGTATCTGTTTGCATAGCTATGAAAAACTGGTTAGACCTGTTCGAGGCTTGTACCTGGTACCTCCAGCATCTCGGTCGTGCGCTCTACCAAGTGAGCTACCTGACTCCGTTTGTTTAACTTTATTTGTGAAACTACATTTTTAGGGTTTATGACTCACTTAAATGTCCCTCAGAAGGATAATTTATAATAACGCTTCCCTATAGTTATTCGTCACATACTCCCGTTCCAGGCCTTTTACTTCTCCACCGATCTGCTTGTTTATTCTTGTTGGTTGAGGTTCACTGATTACTGTCGTATGTCCGAGTGATAACGTATGTATACGGGTTGTGAAAATAACTAAGCTTCCACCGTCAGAGCTCAGTCGCCCCAGAAACTCAACATTCTGAGGAATCAAGAAAGAAACCACTATATTCCAATAGCTGTAGAAATATTTTGATACAGCCTTATGCTATTATACCAGCACTCGAATACTAATTTGTCACAACCTAATTTTGACCCACTGAAAAATGGCATGGCCAACAGTGGCGTAGCCAGAATAAAATGTCATGGGGCCAAGTCAAACCAAACCAAGGGTAATGTTTTAACGTGTTTTATAAGCAGTTTTGACTTGATTAATGAAACATATTGGGGAAAGAGGGCATGGTCTTATGGAGCAAAGAGAAAGGTCCTCTCTGAATTGATGAAAGGTTTTCTTTCGATTGGGAAGATTATGATTAATAAAACAAAATTAAAGGAAATTTTGGTAAAATCGTTGGAAATTTTGGTAAATTTGGTAACACTTCTCTATGATTGATTAAAATTTACTGAAAATCAAATTAATTGCCCCCAAATGAAAGAAATTTTTCGAAAATGGCACAAAAATGAAAGTTATTTTCCCAACATTGAAAAAGATATCCCATAATTTGAAGGAAATTTCCCAAAGATTGGAGGAAATTTCCCAAAAATTGAGGAAAATTTACCGAAAATAGAAAACAGATTGGACCTAAAGGAAAGAAATGTCCAAAAATTTAACGACAATGAAATATATTTCCCAAATATTGAAAAGAACATCACAAATATTGAAGGAAATTTGACGAAACTGAAAAAACATTACACCCAATCCTCGCTACAAATTTTCAGTCTTTTCACCTGCCAAAAAGACTGAATATATATATATATATATATATATATATATATATATATATATATATATATATATATATATATATATATATATATATATATATATATATATATATATATATATATATATATATATATATATATATATATATATATATATATATATATATATATATATATATATATATATATATATATATATATATATATATATATATATATATATATATATATACATATGTATATATATATATATATATATATATATATATATATATATATATATATATATATATATATATATATATATATATATATATATATATATATATATATATATATATATATATATATATATATATATATATATATATATATATATATATATATATATATATATATATATATATATATATATATATATATATATATATATATATATATATATATATATATATATATATATATATATTATATATTATATATATATATATATATATTTGCTGGTGAGTTTGGATGAATTGGACTGAAAATTTATAGCCAGAGTTATTCATCATGATTTACCAAAAATCGAAGATAACTTACCCAAAAAAGAAGGAAATTGACCAAAAACGAAGAAAAATTTACTGAAGATAAACAAATTTTCAAAACATTGACTAATTGAAGGAATTAACCGAAAATTGAAGAAGATTTATTGAAAATTGGAGAAAAATTGCCCAGAAATGAAGGAAATTTCTCCAAACATTGAAGGAAATTTTCTGACAATTGGAGAAAACTGTATGTCGAATTAAGGAAATTGTCCAAAATTAGAAGACATTTTCCAAACATTTGAAAAAATAACACAAAATTGAAGAAAATTGATCGAAATTCGACGAAAAAGTGCCTCAAAATGAAAAAAAAAATTCCGAGAAATGCACGAGAATGAAGAAAATTTTCCAAAGATTGAATGAAATTTTCCGAAAAATGAAGAAAATATCTCATGGTAAAAAAGAATTACCTCATGGTAAAAAAAAAGGAATCAATCGAAAAATCTCAGGGAGGGCACCACCCCCTCACCCTTCCCTTCCTTTCACCCCTCCTTCTCTGGCTACGCCTCTGATGGCCACGCCGAATATCCCGCTGTCATTTTTTATCATCGTTTAATGTTGTTTTTATCGCTGCTGAATATTTTCTATCACAGATGGGGTTTTTTTTTCTCCGCTGGAACTTTTAAAACACTACTGAATGAAATTTATCAATGATTGACCAGCGGCGCTAAAGTAAATAGGGAACCACAACCAAAATTGCTGCCATATGTCCTGTAATTTCAGCTAACAAATTTCCAAATTCTAAGGAAAATTTCCCCCTATCCCCCCCCCCTTCCCCTCCCCCTTTCCCCCACAATTCATGGATAACTTATTTTAAGCATGAAATAAATGGAATAAATGCATGATGCATATGTCGTTGATTAACATTTTTATCATATTATGTTGACCACATCTAATCTATCACCTTATAAATGTGACCGAATGAAATTTATCACTGACTAACATTTTACATCACCAAATGACCGCCGCGCGCGTACGTACCTGGCCTGACCATATGGCACCACTATACCAGAGAGCCCCATAATACGTGGAACAGGGCGAATGACGTCACGCTTTCTGACTATACCAATATTACCGCCTAGTCTAGGCAAGGCCCTAGTTTTTGCGCTCTGATCCTGCATAGGTTAGTTCCACTTTCCATGAATTAGCCTATTATTGTCACAACCCACGTACCACACGTATGTTACTGGGACATTTGTTTTGTGTCCGCCAGGCCGTTTATCAGAAACGACAGCAATCAGTTAACGTCAGCCAACAAGAAAAATAAAATAATCAGTGGTCAGGCCGGAAAGTAAAAGGCCTGGCCTGGCCTAGGCCTATGACGAATAACTAACTTTAGGCCAGAAAGCGTGACGTCATAAGACGTCACGCTCTCTGGTTAGGCCCATTTTGACAGAATCTTCAACCGGGTGTCTTTTTAAGACGTCAATACTACGTCATTAGTTTAAGTTAGGTTTAGCATGGTTTTTCTTTAACTCCATGGGTTTAGGCACAGATATATCATTGTTATGTATATATATATATATATATATATATATATATATATATATATATATATATATATATATATATATATATATATATATATATATATATATATATATATATATATATATATATATATATATATATATATATATATATATATATATATATATATATATATATATATATATATATATATATATATATATATATATATATATATATATATATATATATATATATATATATATATATATATATATATATATATATATATATATATATATATATATATATATATATATATATATATATATATATATATATATATATATATATATATATATATATATATATATATATATATATATATATATATATATATATATATATATATATATATATATATATATATATATATATATATATATATATATATATATATATATATATATATATATATATATATATATATATATATATATATATATATATATATATATATATATATATATATATATATATATATATATATATATATATATATATATATATATATATATATATATATATATATATATATATATATATATGGTTTATATATTAGTTTAGATTAGGTTAGGTTATGATGTCATACGAAGGAAACCCGGTTTAAGATTCTGTCGACTGCGCTACCTTTTTTTGGATCCGGGATGCGCCTAATTTCAACTCCATACAATTTGAGATAAAGAACATTTGTGTAAGCTTTTGCACATTGCTGTTTTATTAAATTTTGACGTAGGCCTAATGTTAAATAATAATTAATTAATTGAATTAGATCATGATCTAACGTTAGTTAATGAGGGTCTTTCTCTTTCTGACGTTATTAAATAGTATACACCCATTGTGCGAAAAATTGCAATGCCTGGACCATTTACGTTAGGTTAAGTTGAAGGAATGGACCAAGTTTGGGTCACTTGTTCTGGTTTTCTCTAATGCTTCATAACACAACAAGATGACGGTCTAAGAAACGTTAGTCACCCCATAAAAAGTCCAAACTAACACCACCACCACAACAAAAATAATAACAATCAACCTACTTAGGAAAACAATTCCATTCATTAACAACTTGCTTTTAATCCTTTCAAAAAGCATCTTAAGCTCCCACTTTTTATTCTTGTTATCTTGATATTTTACATTTACATTTACGTCAATGCTCAAATCTGTTTAATCAATTTAGGCCCTATATACTTATTTTTGGTATCAAATCACATTTGTGATGGGACCACACTCCACAATGGAAGTAAATCTGCTGGTCAGACTGTTCGGTGTTATCCCAACCCTTGTATCCATTTTTACCTTTTATTTTTGTGTGCACTGTATCTCAGATTCTCAGGCTCATTTGTATATCATGATGTACAGTGAAAGATAATCAAATCATTTGGAAAAAGTTTGGGGCAAGTTACCCATCGTAATTATAGACATCTGTTTAATTTGCTGCTTATTTGTGGAAAACTGCAAGTACAACAAGGAAATAACTATGTCCATGTAGTGAAGAAAAAGCAAACTTAATTCCTTTTTTCTGTAAACTTTACACAGGGTTTCTGGATATTAGGAAAGCTACAAGGTGAAAATATTTAAACTTTTGATTTATATTCATTTCAATCCGAAATAAACGTTTGTGAGTTGTTTTAAAGGTACTGTACATATGAATAGGTAGAGATTTATTTTCACCAGAAAGAGCTATACATTCTGAACGTAGTAGTCATTTTACGACAGTAGCTCATTTAGGTTCTGAGGTATGACTAATCCAAGTTTGAAGAATTTTTAACGAATGCAAAAGTTGTGATGTATGAAAGAGAGGACAGCTCAAAATCTTTAAAGGAGACATAAAGTCTGATGTATTAATCCTTATTTCATATGATAGAATTAAAAACATGACGTGTACCTCCGCTTTCCATTTACTTCAACCACCGAGTTTGGCCAAAAACGACAGTTGCACATCACACGCCTCGCCAGAGCAAGGGCAACCTAATATGATATCATTATTTGCTTGTCCTGGCACAGCTACGATCTAATTACATTGCCAACACGTGCGAGTGTAATATGATGCCTTTATCTGGTGCACGTTGGGCATATTATTAATGCCCCTATGATAGCATATTGAAAGGAAAGAGCTTCCACACTTAATGATAACAAATTTTTCTGACACAAGTTTCATACCCCCAAGCAAGCTAACATAATTTTTATAATTATTAAAAACTTAATGCTATTACTAAATAGTACTTTGAGAGCTGCCATTTTTATTTCAAAACATGCAGAATATGATGTCATGAGCCCAGCAGGATGTTGGAATGCCTTATATTTCTTTATAATGTACTGTACCTCAACTTTTCTAGTTTATGAGAAATTGGTTTTTGTAAGGGTCAAGGACATTTTTGTGTGCACATGAAATTATCAAAACATTCTGTTAATACTTTGTGTTACATTATTTTGGAATAAAAACTTTAATCACATTTATAAAGAAATACATTATAATCATTATGTCCCTCTTGGGGAAATTATGTCATCATGCCTAATATTTCAATACAGAATTGAACAAAATGGCAGCCTCCATGTGTCAACTCTAAACATGAAAAACTTGAGGTAGGAATAAGATTTTGACTTTCTGTTTTTGGTTATTGGTTAAGATTTTTACCCTCTATTTTATGAAATAATAATTGAATAATTAAAATTATGATTGCATCAGACTTTATGTTTTAATGTAATTCTTTAAAATTCTGTCCTACATTTCTGTTAATGTTTTCTCCTGCTAAATTTGGTTATATTCAACTGCTCCCACTCAAAGAACAGTGGTGAAGAATTGAAAAACAGGATAACATAAGAACTTTCATAGACTTTTTTGTTGTGATGTCAAAGAATTTAAAAGAAAATTGCAAAAGTGATTATAATATGGCTTTAAAACTCTGTAAATGGTCAATTTTTATTTGATTTTGATGAAACTTGCTATTTTTATGGTTTATAGCATAATTTCTTCTAATTAAGCTTGTGTTGTTGCTACCTGTCCATAGATGGATCTTTAAATCAAGATATTTCCATATAATTTAGCTGGCTTTCTTCCTCTTGCAAAGTTGTTTTGTTTTTAGACAACCTTTGATCAAGGGTGATGATTATATCAGAATTGATTCAGTTTGTGTTTAATGTGTGCATAAGATTGAAAAACTAAGTTTCTGATTCTTTTTTCTTTTTTTTCACAGAATTATAACCTGGACTTGCACCATAACCAGTGAGGTACAAAGATGGTGGAGAGGAAGAATGCTATATTAGTTGGTCTTGTAGCATCAGGAGTTGTTGCTCTGATCTTTCTAATCCTGTTTCCAATGTCCTTTGCTGGCGTTGAATTTTATGAGGTAGGAATTGAGATGGGTAGGAACTGAGAAGGGTAGGAACTGAGATGGGAAGGAACTGAGATGGGTAGGAACTGAGATGGTTAGGAATGGGATTGGTAGGAATTGAGATGGGTAGGAACTGAGATGGGTATGAACTGAGATGGTTAGGAATTGAGATGGGTAGAATTGAGATGAGTAGGAATTGAGATGGTTAGGAATTGAGATGGGTAGGAATTGAGATGGGTAGGAACTGAGATGGGTAGGAACTGAGATGGGTAGGAACTGAGATGGGTAGGAACTGAGATGGGTAGGAATTGAGATGGGTAGGAATTGAGATGGGTAGGAATTGAGATGAGTAGAAATTGAGATGGGTAGGAATTGAGATGGTTAGGAATTGAGATGGGTAGGAATTGAGATGGGTAGGAACTGAGATGGTTAGGAACTGAGGTGGGTAGGCATTGAGATGGGTAGGAATTGAGATGAGTAGAAATTAAGATGGGTAGGAATTGAGATGGTTAGGAATTGAGATGGGTAGGAATTGAGATGGGTAGGAACTGAGATGGTTAGAAACTGAGATGGGTAGGAATTGAGATGGGTAGGAATTGAGATGAGTTGAAATTGAGATGGGTAGGAATTGAGATGGGTAGGAACTGAGATGGGTAGGAATTAAGATGAGTAGAAATTGAGATGGGTAGAAATTGAGATGGGTAGAAATTGAGATGGTTAGGAATTGAGATGGGTAGGAATTGAGATGGGAAACAAAACGGCAAAAAAAAAGCATTCAAAAATCTTATTCTGGTACTTCAGGAGATATTTAGATTTAAAGTTCTGTATCATTTGTGCAGAAACCACTAGTTGTGATGTCAGATTCCTTAAACTCATTATGTATTCCTTTCCATCATGTTCTATCCTGAGATTTTGTGGCTTGAAAACCATTGGATATGTCAAGCATGTAGTAACACATAATCATGAGTAAGGGTAATTATAGTTTACCACCTAAAAAGAAGAGAAGAATTGAAGAAAAATAATTAAAATAGTAAAACATTTCAATCAATTATTTTTTTAAATACATTAACAATTGTTAAGAACATAAGGATGAGGGTGCCAACCTTCCATAGTAAACTTACTATGCCAGTCACAGATGAGAAATAGCTTAACAAAATAAGTTATAGTACCGTTTTTGACGTAATAAGCACCTGGGGCGTATACAAAATTAGAATTACACCACTTTTTAGGCCTGAAGTTTCTTCTTAATAAGCGCCAATGCTCCGAGGTGGCGTACAGTGTGCTATTCAAAATGTATTGTGTGAAATGGTTCTATATACTACCCCCACAATAACCACCACAAAAACATCTTGAGCTTCAAACACAAAATAAGCAACTTATTTAATGTTGTTTATTTTAAGTCTTCAAATTAATCAAATATGATATTATGTTATCAGTCAAAGTATGTTGGGTGGGTGCTTATTTCAGCAGGGGCGCTTAAGACGTCTAATACAGTAGTTTCTTCACCATTCTGTTTCTATAAAAAGTCCCCTTTCATATAAGATGAACGTGCTATCATTTTAAAAAAGTTTTTAAAATTTACTCTGCAAAACATTAAGAGTGAAATATAATTTTGTTTGAATCTTGGTACATTACTTCATCTCTCCTCAGTATGCCTTCAGACGAACAAAGGCATCAGGCAGAGTTGACCTGGACACAGTATACACTGGAGGAAAATATTTGATCGGAGTTGCATCCGAATTCAAAACATTCCAAGCTGATGCTCATTTTATTCATTTCGATAATCTTGCAGTTTTTACAAGTGATCGATTAGTAGTATGTTTATCCTTAATTTGGCTGCTCTGAAAGATAAAACATGAACTTGATCTGCATGAAATCTATCACAGTGGGTAAATGTTTTTGAAGTTTTGACAATTCAATTGAGTTTACTTTTGGAGACTACCTCCCTCTCCCCCCTGGTGAAATCAAATGATGATATGGTTTTCTCAATCACAACACTTCATTATGCAGAGGAGATTAAAGCAAACTGAAACTGTGTACCGTACAGCTGTATTGACATTTATCCATACATACTGTATTATATTGTCAGCCATATCCATGTTGTGAAACAGGACCAACAAAATTATAATGTGCAGAAAATATTTCCATATTGTTATATGCTCAAAAGATAATGAGATGTATAATTATTAAAAGTAAGAAAAGACTGGTATAGCAAGGTTATTTATAAGAGTTTGGTACACCTGTTATGTATCCTATTGAAAAAATATGGAAATATATTCATTATTGGAATCACTTGTACAAACTTTTTTCAGACTATCATTCTGCAGGCAATTTGCAAATATGGGCATTAATTTTCTAAGCCACAAAATTTAGAAATAATATTCAAGACTTTTGAGAAATGGGGGTGTGTAATTTTAGTTGAAGTTAAAATCTCCAGATTTCTTCAAGAATCTTAAGGTGCTAATTACTGAAATAATATCTCTGAACCAAAATGTTTCTTTAACATTCCGGGTAATGACAGGGCTGATGCAGCCGCTAAGCTTGCCCTCACCCTCCTCCCTGCCCCTTTTCCCAAAACCCTCTCTGACATCAAACCGGTAATCGCTTCCCTTGTTCGGGACCGCTGGCAAACCTCATGGAAGTTCCAAATTGATAACAAACTCCATGTCATCCAGCCCACAATTCCGATCAAAGCCACCATCAACAACCTCTCTCGTATTGACAACGCTCATATTACCCGTCTTAGAATTGGTCACACCCATCTCACCCACTCCCACCTCCTTATTGGCTCCCCCTAACCCCTCTGCAACAATTGCCATTGCACCCTCACAGTCCATCACACTCTCCTTGCTTGCCCCCTGTACAACCTTCCCAGAGCTTCCCTCGCTCCCTACAACTCAATTGCTGAGTTCTTCCAGAAAAATCCTCCGGATAAGATTATCTCCTTCCTTCATCATGCTTCCCTCTACAACCATATTTAATTCTCCTCTTCCACCCCCTCTCTACTTTGTTTTTGTTTCAACCATGCACCTTTCCTCACAATCACAGCTTTCTGACCTTTTGTCCTTGAATTTCTCTCATTCTCCCCCTGTTTCTTTTACTTCCTACCTCTAAAATGATCTGACCTCTCAGGCACAATTTGACCTTAGCTGTTGTGGTGCCATTAAGCCCTCATCAAACAAACTTTAACATCCCACCAAACAAATTATAGCAGGAAGAAACATTCTCCTCAATTTCAGGTAAGGCAAATGTAGACGAAAATAATCCTATAATTTTTTTCCCTTAACAGGTTGCTCTTGACGGCACTTTTCAGTATTTCCTAAACTTCGAAGAGCTTCCATTCCTGCATGAAAAATATGATATCCAGTACGAAGATATCATTGAGAAGAATGCCGTAGATGCTTTGAAAAGTGCAACCTCTGCATATAGCACCAGAGACTTTGGCAAAAGGAGGAGGGACATTGAGAAAACGTTGTTTGATGCTGTTCGATGGCGACTTGGAGGGGAATGCTGCCCGCTGTGGTGTGATGCCCCAAACTGTACGTATGTAGGTGCCAATGAATGAAGAAAATGCACCTTGATGCCAAAATAGGACTGGTCAAGAAATAAGTCAAGTATATTAGTAGCCAAAATGCAAAATACTTTCTGACCATAATTTCTCATGGCTATGAGATTGTCTACCCCAGTGTACATTTGAGGTGACAGGTGGCTCAGTTGGTAGAGTACAAGACTGAGATGCAGGAGGTCCCACGTTCATTTTCACAAGATTCAAGTAGGTGGTTTTTCCACAACCTTGCAGACATACGCCAAACATAGTGGGTAGAAGTATGTCGGAAGTATGTCGACTGCATCTCTTGCTCCTCATCCAGCCTTTGGGAGCAGTGAACATTGGTAGGATGGCCTCATCCTTCCTCAGATAAGGATGTTAAATGGCGGTCCCGACGGCAGGACAGTCATTCCTGCCTGATTCTCTGAACAATGTTTAAGAAGAGAAGCGTGAAAATGCAGTGTTCATTCACTTCCCTTACCCTCCCAGTCAAGTTCATGGCGCTGATCTCAAGCTGTTGCCTGAGAATTTCATAGGTCATTGTAAAGCGATTCGAGTACGCAATTAGTGTAGAAAAGCGTTATATAAGAAAGCGGTATTTACATTAGATTATCTAAGTGTAATTTATTTAAAATATGTCAAAATCATTTAAGTAATTGGCCATTTTATGCCATTGCTGCATAAGTGCAGTTTCTCTTTTTTTTTGCATGAAAATATATGAATTTAGAAAAACACAAAATGTAGTTATCAATGATTCAGTTTGGTGAGAAAAGTATGAATACTTATGAAAAAGACATGTTGGCTAGCTTTATGCAATACCATGTCACAAATGATCCATCTTTAAATAAAGAAAATGGAAACTTTGTTAGCTAGCTTAGGAACATTTTACAAAGAATAAATGTAAAGAGTTAGTTGCTCGTCTTTTTAATCAAACAATCAAATAAAAAACAGAGTGTCTCCAGTGCTTTGATTTGTTTGGCTAAGTTATACCTTTGTTAGTGTTATTTTTAGGCTTGATAGCAAATGAATTGCAAATCCACTGGTCAGATTTGCTTGGTATTAAAATGTATGGACGGACATGTAGCCAGAGTATGGAGCATCCGTGACATTTTGTGACAATTCATTGTCCAAAAATCTGTGACATTTTCAAACTGTTGTGACAAAATGAACATGAACAAAATTTGTCTGACATTTTGTGACATGTTTAACCCCTTCACTCACACTCATTGGTAATTTGATATTGCATTTTAGTGGTGGATTCTGTTTTTGATTCCGATGCGATAGCATCAGGAACCTATGCGGTCATGATGGCATGTGTATGTGTGTGTGTGTGTGTATGTAAGTGTGTGTATAAGTGCGATATCTCAAGAACAAGACAATGGATTCATGTCATATGTGGTACACAGATAGCCCATGGTCCGTAGATATGCCCTATTATTGTTTTTGAAGGTGATGTCATGCATTTAATGGATAGGTGGGCTTAATGAAAAAAGCTTCAAATATTTATATTTTAAGAACCGCGTGTCTGTTTTGTTTCACTTGTTGTATTTGTGATGTTAGCTGGCTTGTACATGTTCATGACGTAAAAATGTTGAATTTCATTAACATGCATAGTAGGCAGGGCTTTATATGATTTTGCTGAAAAATAGCATGTAAAAACGGTATCTGAAGAATGGTAAACTGTATTCATGTCATATTTGGTACACAGATAGCCCATGGTCTGTATATGCACTCTATTGTTTGTGGTGGTGATATAATGCACATCAATAAGTGGGTGGGGCTTAAAGTGAAAAATTTGAAAAAGTGATTATGAGCAACTGTATGTCTGTTTTGCATCATATTGGGCATGATAATTTTGTTAGTTATTGTGTACATGCTTATGTTTCAGCAGATGTCATTAATATGCATAGTGGGTGTGGCTTAATGTGAAAGTGCTAATTGATGTAAACACCATACTGTACCCCATGAATGATACATCAGATTTATGCTATATCAGGTACACAGATGGGTCATGGTCTGTTCATATGTTCTAATGTTGTGGTAGTGATTTCATCAATAGGCAGGGTTTACTGACAAATTGAAATAAGGTCAATGAGCAGCAGTTTTTGCATCATCCTTGCTATGATGATGTTGTTGATTATTGTGCAAATGCTAATATTGTCAACATTTTGTATTGATCTGCATTGTGGATGTGGTTTATGAATAAATATCCTGAAACAAATATTTGATGATATGCAATGACATGACAGTAAATACAAATTTTGCAAATCAATCAGCTTATAAAAAAAGAAGCATCGGAACCACAAAACCTTTTGGTTCTGGTTCATGAAGTAGACCTTACCAAATGATCCTTTCTATGAGTATCACCGCTCAGCTGGTCATGATGGTGAATCTATGCCAATCAAAAGTGACAAAGGCAAAACTGATGGGACATTCTGTGCAAAAGGTGCAAAAAATTATGCGACATTTGAGACATTTATGTGACATGTGACATTTTGTGGCAAGCTATCAATCATCACTCCATTCTCTGTCACAGCAAATAAATTGCAAATCCATAGACTGTATAAACACTGTTCAACTTTGCTTGGTATTAAAGGTGTATGTAAGGATATACATGTATATTAGATCTGGGCAAATCATCTTTTGAATTTTGAAATCAGTACGTTTTGTATTTGATTTATGGCAGATAAAAGTTTGAATAAATTTTAATTCATGTGAAAATTTGTGATGTATAACTGGGCACACAACTCAAAATTTGTATGTAGTTCTTTCAAATTTTTTTTTAGAATCTTTGTCACTTAAAATGATGGAAACATGATGCCCAATCCTCGCTACAAATTTTCTGTCTTTTCACCCGCAAGAACCTCCACTTCGGCGGGTATATCTTTTAGACTGCTAGAGGCAATTAAGAAATCCACCACAGATAGTTGAGTGATTTTACAAATCAGTTATTACACTCCTTATCATCTATATGCACACAATGGAACTTATTGTGAAGAAGCCAGGTATTGTAGATAGGGTTACTGCAGATCCAAGCCATGCATGTGATGTGGGGTTAAGGGTTCATTTGGACTTTTAAAAGGATGTTTTCATCAGTGAGTTATAAACACTGGTGAGTTTGGGTGTAATGGACAAAAATTTATTGCCAGAGTTATTCATCATGAAATCAATTCCTGCTAGATTTGATTTGGTAAAGACTCAAGATACTGCACCACTTCAAAGAATTATGATAGATATTTAAAAACAAAGGATTTACAAAAGAGAATAACAAGGTCACCTTGTAATACATCACACACATCTTTGCATATGGAGGCCTGAGATTTCAAAATGCTGTAAATTGGTCAATGTTTAGCAAATTTTGATGAAATTGTGAGATTTAAATTAATTTAAAAAGCAATGTATCTCATTATGTTGCCTCTACATGTTGATATACCTTTAAAGGATTAGTTTAGTGGTGAAGCATGTCCATCTTATTTGAAAGAGGATTTCAAAATGAAACAAAATGGTAAAGAAAACGTTCAAAAATCTTGTTCCGTTAAAGATATATTGAAGTCTGAAGCTCTGTCTTATCTGTGCAACAATAACTGGTGTAGTAAAGTTGGCATCTTCAGCCTCACATTCTTAATTGTTAATGTATTTGAAAGAATATTTATTCAATTTTTTCACTATTTGAATTATTTTCCCTCAAAACTTTCTTGAGGTGGTGTATTATAAATAAATTTCCTAGATTCAGTTTTACTACTTTTTTGACATATCTCATGTTTTTAGGCCACAAAATTGCAGGACAAAATATGGTAGAATACTTTGAAGACTGAGGAATCTGAAGCTATGCTATCACAACTACGTCTGATTTCAGTCGTTTCTATGATACAAATGATACCAAACTTTAGGCCTAGATATCTCCTTAACCCTTACTCTACCAGCACTATTTTGAAAATGCGCTCGGGAGGCGGGGCCAAAGACGGGGCACCCAAAAATGGTTAATAAGACGTGATTATTGAAGGGTCCTCTGTCTTCCAGGCAGAAAAGTCGGGCCCCTTTCGCTGTCGGGACCCGCTGGGCCACCCACCGGGATCATGCTGCCTATATTTTCGGGTGGGCGCATATGTCGCGGGTTGATTAACCCTTACTCTACCAGCACTATTTTGAAAATGCGCTCGGGAGGCGGGGCCAAAGACGGGGCACCCAAAACGGCGATAATATCGCCGCGTGGTAGAGTAAGGGTTAATCAAGACGTGATTATTGAAGGGTCCTCTGTCTTCCAGGCAGAAAAGTCGGGCCCCTTTCGCTGTCGGGACCCGCTGGGCCGCCCACCGGGATCATGCTGCCTATATTTTCGGGTGGGCGCATATGTCGCGGGTTGATTAACCCTTACTCTACCAGCACTATTTTGAAAATGCGCTCGGGAGGCGGGGCCAAAGACGGGGCACCCAAAACGGCGATAATATCGCCGCGTGGTAGAGTAAAGGTTAATGGAATAAGAGTTTTGAATTCTTTCTTCACTATTTTGTTTCTTCTAAAGTCCTCTTTCATATAAGATGGACTTGCTTGACCTCTAAACTAATTCTTAATTACAGGTTTCTGTAGCATCTGTATATTTTTTTTTTTTTTTTGGTATCATCATGTGTAGATGACTGCAATACAACCAGCTGTGTTGCTAGGGAAGAATGTACGGAAGATGATCTTGGCTTGTTTGCGAGTGCCCGTTTCTTTCAGCTGGGATTTGTGGACATACCGGATGATGTCATCAGCCGTAACCTTTTGACCCTGACTCAGTTGGAGGATGGTGAGAAGGAACAATTTATTCAGGATGCTCAGGTGGTGCAAATAGAGACACAACAAATAGTAAGTTTTACCAAGCTGCACCAAGGGAGAATTGAGGAGGGTGTGGGATCTTTAATCCATGATGGAGCCCCCACAGATATTGTCCCAATTTGGTCAAAATGAGTTTGGTAAGATGATGGATCAGTTTTAACCAGGAAAAAATTTTTAAATGCACGAAACATATGTTAGGATTTGAATAAAAGATGAATGTTTAGTTTACAAAAGGCTGAGACAGGAGCAATTTATTCTTTATGACCGTATGATTACTGAACAGCTTTAGGTAAAAATGTCATACTACTATAAAATATTTTTTGTCAAATCATTCAACATGATACACAGAACTTAAGTGATTTACTACTTATTTTGATGCATTTTTGTTAATTATATTATATTATACTATATTATAGTATTTTTTATATTATATTATATTATATTAATTATATATAGTATATTATATTATATTGTATTGTATTGTATTATATTATATTTTATTATATAAATTATATTATATTATATTATATTGTATTATATTATATTTATAAATTATATAATATTATATTATATTAATTATATTATATAATATTTTATATTAATATATATTATATTATATTATATTATATTATAAAATATTATGCCTTTTTATATTTATTATATTATATGATATTATTTATTATAATATATTATATCATATTATATTAAATATATCTTATTATATTATATTATATAAATTATATTGTATTGTATTATTTTGTTTTTTAATTATATAATATTATATTAATTATATTATATGAAAAAAAATTATATTATATCATATCAAATTATATTATATTATATTATATTATATTATATTATATTATATTATATTATATTATATTATATTAATTATTATATTATATTATATTATATTATATTATATTATATGTTTCAGAATATCTGAAATTATCACAGAATATCATCAAGTACAATGTACAGGTGTTAAATTCTAGAATTTCTACCTATTACCATTACCAATTCGTTATTATAGTACACATTTAAAAAGAAACTTAAAACCTCAACCTATCTGTTAGATAATACGTCCAATTGAAATGAGATTTGTTTCCTTTCATTATATAATATCTGTTTCTTTATATGTAATTTAATGTTTGTTTTTATTACCTTTTGGGAAGGGGGTGAGGGTGCTTATGCACCACAGGAGAAGTACATGGAATTGTTCGCCGGGTGTTGTATTAGGGGTGTACAGGGGGAGGGGAGTTTTGCATTTCTATTTACTAGTATTATTCATTTTCAAGGGCCAAACTAGAAAGGATTACTTATTTCGGTCCTTTATCTTCTTTCAGTTAGTTACCACATGACATGTTTATAGCTAAGTGTGTGTTCTGTACTCGCGTTTCTTACAAAATGTTTTTTAATATTCCATTTTCCAAACTTCTTGCCATGATTTATTTATATGTTGTTGTAAACTGATCTGAAGATAACAAATAAAGCAAAGCAAATTAAATAAAGCAAATTAAATAATTTTTACTTATTATGGAAAGCTAATTTTATTATGGTCTGAAAAACCTCACTATCCTTACTCTTACACCAATATTCATTAACACCGTCTTGGCACATTTGACTCTGACTGTTGCGGTGCCATTAAACTTCAACAAACCAAACCTAAAAAACCTTAGGCTCAAATTATATGTCTAATTTAATTTTTGAGATTTGCAAGGAATCATATGCATGAAATAGGGAACATATTTATTGTTACCTCTGTCAATGGACAGAGGTTATGTTTTCACCTGCGTTTGTCTGTTTGTTTACCATCAGGATGTCTCAAGAATGAGGCGATTGAATTTGGATTAAATTTTTGTGTGTTGTGTTTCCTACTTAAAGAAGAGGTGATTAAAATTTGAGACATATTGGAACAGAAGAAGGGCACAAATGAAGATTTGGGGATGTTTTTGGATGAGATCTGTCACAACTTTTTGTTCAAATTTTCCAATGAAATGTGCTCAGCAATGTGAATTCATGCCCTGAAAAGATTTCCAAACGATCCATTTTCTGGATTTTAAAGAAAATTAAATCTAGTGGTTGGGTATCAAAGAAAATCAAAACAATTGCTTTTGGCATGAATAGAAAAGGATGGAATGTGATTTTTTCCTGAAAAGAACTCAAACAATGAATGCTTAGACTAAATAAGACTATAAACAATGAAGGTAGATAACCCTGAAGTGTCTATAATTCAAATGGCAAATATTGATTAAAAGTGAGGAATATATTTGGGGATCAAACGGAAGCGGGTCAGGATTTCTGACATAGATTGTATTGGGGATGTAGGTGAACTTTACAAAATTGTAGACATGTTGGAATTATCAAGGGGGCCAAGGTATTCACTTTACAGAGTGCTAAAATTATAATTAGTCTAGTTGCTACATTCTTATTCTTATTAGATTGTGTGTACACTATGTATTTATAGGTAAATAATAGTGTACATATATTGAAGACTTATTTACCCAACGCTCTCATATTCGTCTATAAACCTGCCCTCTAAACATACAATTTAGGAACACTCTTTCCCCCTTTGACTCCATTTCGGACCTCTTTCACAAAAGCTCTTCCTCTCACTTTATTTCTTGCATCCGTAATTGCAATATGTTCTGCAATATTCACTTTGTATACCCTCCAGTCCAGGGTAGAAATGCAATTTGCCTGACATATAGAGAAAGTATTGTGAACAAGAAATGGGACTAAGCATCTATTTGACTTTTTGTTTTCTTTCTAGGTGAAAAGGATAGAGAATGAGGCAGAAGAGATAACCCAGAATGCAACTGCCCAGTCAAATCTGATTCGCTCAATTGCCAGGGCAGAGGCCAGAGCAATAGTGGAGAACTCGCACAACAAGGGCCTAGCTCTTATGTTCCAAACGCTGAATATCACTTCTCAGGAGCAAAAGCATCTCTGAATTACCTGAGAACTCTACGGGACCACACCAGTTTGTACATGAATATCAATTTCAATTCTCTTGTCTCTGCGAGGGGCTTTAATTAATAAGTTTACTTGGAAAAATTCTAGGATCATGATAAATTGTATGTTTAGATAAAAGTAAGTTTAGTATGTGTTTTTTTAGTATGTATATTTTTTCAACAATATTTTCCAACATTTTGTGACATACAACCATTGAATTTAAAGCGAAATATAAGTGAACAGCAATTTTAATTTTTAATTTCAAAATTCTATTAATTACAAAATGTTATTAATCACAATTTATTATAATAAGTCATGCAAATTGTTGTATATATTTGTGACATCACAAAGAGGATACTTATGAATTTATGTTAAAGGAACTGACGGTCAAAAAGTGAGGGCGTTAGTTTTTGCCAATTTAAGTTGTATCACACAGTCTGCTTTTACCTTAATTTTCACCCATCGCATGCAAGCGAACAAATTCATAAAAAGTCAATGGGAAAATACGTACAAATTTTAAGTACTCATGTCGAGATTTGGTAATGTTTATAATATTCTGTACCACAAAGGTATTCGATTTAGTGCGAGACTCAACTTGAATATGCCTTCACTTTTCTGTCGCCAGTTCCTTTAACTTATTGTTTTTTCCGTCTTTCACTAACATTCTTTAAATGGAAGCAGCTGAATACAAACCTGACCAAAAATTAGCAAGAAAATAACAGCCTGATGATTTTCAGAGACTGAAATATATTGCAGATATTTTAGAATTACAACTTCATGATGATTAGCCGCTGCATTGAAAAGTTGTCCAAATTGGAAATATTCCTGTCTAATGATGCATGCAGCATCTCACTCCCACTAATTGGAAAACCCACAGAAGTAATAGCGACTTTCAAGCATAGCAGGATAATTTCTAGACAGGATAACATGCCTAACAATCATTCAAGTTAGTTTAATCAATTATGCGTCAATCGCGTTCAGAGCTTGGAAACTGTATCCTATAATTTAATGCTTGAGTAAGCAAATAATGCAAATCGGAAGTGGGGGTACGTAATCTGATCACCCGACCAGTTTTTTGTTAATGATCTGGTGTTTAGGACATATTTTTAATGCGACGCTAGGATCGTAATGATAAGATTGGTAGTCTTCTTTACATACATTAAAATTCTTCAAACTTTTATTAGTTAATCAATCTGAAACTACAGGTGCTGAGATTGCTCTATTCATTCAAAATTTTAAGTTCTTTCTGATGAATATTTAATCCCCTATGTACCTTTAAGAGTAAGTTAACATTTATAAATACTTTATACAAGAGTTGCTTTTTAAAAAGTGTTTCACGGTGGTTGTCAATATTTGTCAATATTTTGCTGCACAATTTCACAAACGTAATGAACTTCCAAAACTAATAAAAACTGGTCTTCCAATCCCTTCTCATGAAACCACAATTAAAAATAAACACCCTTCAAATCCATTTAAGTTTTTAGTTGCAAATCATCTGCATTAATAGGCCTCATTCAGCACAGTCTCATCCTCACTTTTCTTGAGTGCATTTTTACGCAAAAGCTCCATGTATGCAGTAGGATAAGTTGATAATATGGAACAGCATCTTTTGTTTGGAGAAATGGTCCGTCAATCATTCACAGTTAATGCACATTATTACCTCTGGAATTATAATACACAGCTATTTTTATCACAAGTTTGAAAACAAATTTCTTCCACTAAGACACCTAACACAGATGAGTAATTTCAATCACAAAAGTGCCTTGATTGTTCAGCTCTTGCTTTGCACACAAATAGCCTTGGGCTACATGGCTGTGGTGTGCATGGGAATGACAGATAAACTGGAGTGGAAACAATACACTGAACAGGAAGTCGGTTGGTAATTGTCATACCTGAGTTTTCAGGATTTACTCAGGTGTCATTGCGGGTAGGCTTAAAGAGAAACTTTTCGGCATGAGTGGTCAATTCACATAACACTGGCATTGTGTATGACCTGTAACTGTAGCAGTTGTGGTTTTGTGTTACTGATTTAAGTAAAGGATATCGTATATCGGGGCTGGAAATATAATCTCTCGATCAGAATGTAGTAAACAGTCAGGACTTGTGGGGTAAAAGCAATATTATAATAAGTTTGTAAAGAAGGGTTTTAATTTAAAGTGATTATTTTTGACAATAGATTGTATTTACTTTTTCTAATGATAGAAATAACCTCAGGGCTTATGAATTTAGTCTTTGTCATCTTGTAAGCTGAAATACGAAAGAAATTTTAAAAAATTTGTAAAGGGAGTATGCAAATGATTTGAGAAACACTTTTTGATTATCTTTCATAGTATTATTTTATTATCAGTTTTATTGAAATTTTGTTGTATCAAAAGCTGGGTTGTCTGTTTGCAGTTTATATAATCGTGAATCTTCAAATTAGGTAGGAGGTTGGGGCACAAGTAACTTCAAAAACAGGAAACCAAGGAACATGTTTCACAAACATACTTTGAACTATATTATAATATACATGATGATCCTAGTCACCGCATTGAAAAGTTGTCCAAGTTGGGGGTATACCTGTCTTATGATGCATGCAGCATCTCACCTCCATTAATTGGAAAAACCCACAAAAGTAATATTGACTTTCAAGTATAGCAGAATAATTTCCAGACACGATTGCATGCCTAACAATCATTCAAGTTGAGTTTAATCACTTATGCGTAAATCACGTTGCAGAGCTTGGAAACTATCTTATAATTTATTGCGCGCAATGCAAATTGGAAGCGGGGGTAAGTAACTTGATCGCCCGACCAATTTTCGTTTAATGATCGGGTGTTAAGAACACAATTTTGATGCGGCTTGTCGATCATAATAAATATAACTTTTAAGATACATTTGAAAGGCCCGTACACTGATCACAATGTGATAGGCATTGTTGAAGACTTGTGACAAAGGAGTGGAGCTGATTTTGACATATTACTTTTGTAAATGGAAAATGTGAAATATATTTTCTAGTTGCTAAGATATTAGTAGAACAACAGATGAACATGTCTAATAAAAGCGAACCAAATCAAGTTGTTGTGGTGAAATCACTTTCGCACCAAACTTGTAATAATCTTCCCTATATGATGAAGCGGAAGCCTACTGAATACTAAGGGAGGTGAAGTATTTCTTATATGTCACTTGCATGTCTTTCATTTTCTGAAGAATATTTTCCTTCTTTTTTTTTGTGATGTGTAAATTACCTTGTAATTCAAAAATGACTTATTACATAGTGACCTTAATGTCTACTTCAAAGTTGCCATACATGCCAACTTGCCATCCACGTATAGAATTACGACTCATTATGGTGCCTATGACTTAAAAGTACTAGCAATTATATTGATTTTTATAAACTATAAAAATGGTTATTTTTTCTGTGATTCAGATGTTAAATATATATTTTGTAGCAAATTATATTGATTTTAATAGATTTTTTTCACCTTGATTCAGATCAACAGTAGATATTTCGTAGCAAATTGTATTAATTTTTATATATTTTTTACCTTGATTCAGATCCACAGTAGATATTTCGTAGCAAATTGTATTAATTTTAATATATTTTTTACCTTGATTTTTCAGATCAACAGTAGATATTTCGTAGCAATTTATATTGATTTTAATATAATTTTTTACCTTGGTTCAGATCAACAGTAGATATTTCGTAGCAAATTATATTGATTTTATTATATTTGTTTTCCTTGATTCAGATCAAAAGTAGATATTTCGTAGCAAATTATATTGATTTTGATATAATTTTTTTACCTTGATTCAGATCAACAGTAGGTATTTCGTAGCAAATTATATTGATTTTTATAGATTGTATAAATTGATTGATTACCTTGATTCAGATCAAAAAATTCTTTTTGTGTTGTTGTATGCAGGCAGTTTTCTTGATAGAATATTTACAAATTGATAGCGACAAGTAAATTAATTTTTAATTGGTGATTGTTTTTAGTACGGTATCGTTAAAGTACCAAGTTTTATATTGTTCTTTCATAGTTTATCAATTCGACAGTTGTGGCTTTTAGCTTTGCAAGTTGTAAATAGTTGCTACAATTATTTTCTGTGTTTTACATTAGGTTTAAGGTGTGTTGCGTGTTAAAGAGAGAAGAATTGGTATAGAAATTTTAGTTAGCTTAATGCATACAAATTTTGACATTTTAAATTAGTGTTGAAGTCTAAAAGTAATTGCCTTAAGCTCACTAAGTTTACCCATGTATTTCAAGTTGCACATTTAGCCTATCTTGCATATTTTGTTATAATTCCTCCCACCTCTCGACAATGCTGTGCCATTTTTGTCATTTGTAGACTGACATGGAAATATAATCTATTTTTGTCCAAAATGTTTAATGATGAATAAAAACAGCATATTTAATACCTTTTAGATAGGCAAGACGATTTATTCAAGAAAGTGACTATCTTGTGATATCCCAAAAGTACTTTTAAATAGCTTCTCAATGTTTTCTTATGTCAAACCTTGACGTTTATTTCTTTGTTGTACATTTGTTATATTACCAGTGGGTATTACACAATTGTGAGGGCAGTGACTCAGTGAAATAAGAAGTCATGGTCGTATGAGAAAGGTATCAGTTCAACTCCTGTCGCGAGCGCTGCAGTGTGTCCCTAAACAAGACACTTTACTCTATCTGCACTCTGCTGTAAAATGAGTACCAGCACTGCTGGGGAGTTAACCTGTGATGGACTGGTGTCCAGTCCAGGAGGAGACATGTGCTCTCATCTGCTTGCACCAAGGAAACAGGAGATAAGCATGATGAGTCATCATGACTCAAGTATGGATTTAACTTTTAACGTTTGTTACACAAGATGAGAGAGTTTAGAGAACTTTATTATCAGCAATTTCAGTTTGACTCATGATGGTGTATCATACCTTTATATTACTTGCCATTCGATACCGCAACTGTTGAAGGGTAGAATTTGTACTTATTTAAAGTTTCTCAAGTGAGAGGTATAGTTACTGGTGACAATTTAAAAAAGAATATTGAAGAACTTTTATGATGTTTTTTTTTTTTTTTCTTAAAGCTATAAAACAATAGTTATTTTTTATGGATGTGTGATATTTCTTTTATCAAAGGATTATGTCACTTTGTTTATTTTCATTTTAAAGAGGCGATGTCATCTCAAACCAAATCACAATGACGTCAGTAAGTACATGCCATGTACTTTCACACATCAACGTATTACACGAGAAGCATATATAATACAGTGTGGGTAAGGAGATCAGATATGTGCACGTTGTATGTACAGTATGTACAGAGCTGTGCAAATTCGTTGTTAGTGTAATAATGGAGCTATTAACTGAAATGACCTCGGTTAATAGCTTCCATGTTTTAATTCAAATGACGGGGAAAAGACAAAGAAAAATTTTGCCTTGACGAGATTTGAACTCATTATATTTGGCATAAAAGCAAATTGCTCGAAGCCCATTGCCTTATTCATTCGGCCACATCGACACTGTGTCAGAAAATGTTGCTGTGTTATTAATATAGTACAAAATATGGTCAAAAGGGGTGCGTTTTGCAATTAATTATGAAAATTCAACCAATCAGAATACTAGAGCTGAATGTCCTTATGTCAATATCACACCTTTAATAGTTATTTGTGCTATATTGGTGTAAAAACTTTTGTGTTTAAAACCAAAATTTGTGCAATTTTAATTTCATGATATTCAATTACAATCAATAACTATGTGCCAGGTATTGGGTGATATTAGCTAGTAATTGACCTCACCATAGACAAGGGAGCTTGGTCTAAATGAGAAAAGAATTTTATTGTAAATTAGAAACTGGGTTAAGTTTAGTCACAACACCCTACAATTTTATTTTAATTTTTTTGAGAAGAAGAAATGTGATATTTAATCAACATGATGAACTTCCAAAGCTATTAAAAACTGGTCTTCCAAGCCCTTCTCGTGAAATCACAATTTGAAATAAATGTCCTCAAATGCGCTTAAGTTTTATCAAATCATCTGCATGAACCTCATCCTGCACAATCTCATCCTCACTTTGCTTGAGCGCACTTTACACAAAAGCTCCAAGTATGCAGTAAGGATAAGTTGATTAGTGGTCAATTCACATAACACTGTGGCTTTGTGTATGACCTGGCACTGTAGCAGTTGTGGTTTTGTGTTACTGGTTTAAAAAAGGATATCATATATTGGGGTTGGAAATATAATCTCTGATCAAAATGTAGAAAATAGTCGGGACTTGTGGGGTAAAAGCAATTGCATGATAAGTTTGTAATGAACTATAACCACAGCCAGGGTTCATGCAAGGTGAATGGTATTGTAATTATATGCTTTAAACAGACTTTTCTATCAATAGATTGTACTGTATATTTAATACAGAATTCCTATTTGGTTGATCAGGTGGCAATTTTGTCCTTTTTGGCATTGAGCATATGAAATAGACCTCGTGCTGAATTTTGATGTTATCTCTTACCTGTCCACTTGGTGCCACAAGGCACATAAAGCTTCAGCACTCTCCATCCATCCTTCTCTGGCTGCTGGTTTTTAAACATTCCAAAATTTCTAGTTTTTTGAAAATTGTTGTAGTTTATTGTAATAAAAAAAAAATTTAGAGCAATTTTCTTTCTTGTTTAAAAATTGCCATATTTTGAAATGGATGAAATATAGTTGACAAAAAAAGGAATATAAACCTTGGCTGAACGTAACCAGGTGGTCATAGATATAAGAAAATTTGGCTAGAAATTGTTGTTCAATTCTGCATCAAGGTTTGGTAGCCATTTTGTAAAGTAAGCATTATTATTATTCCTCAGTGTGCATCAGAGTATGTAAGCATGTTAAGGAAACCCCGGTTAGTCTGAACTGGTTACTGTAAATCAAATAGAATGCAGATGTGTTTCAGTTTTACAATTTTTGCAACATGAATATATTTTATGATGCTACACATGAATTGGATATTTTCCTGTGGGGATTTTGAGTTTAGGTTTTGTAATCTTAAGCGAGATGAGAAACTTTCCAAAGTTTACAAAACAATGCTAGTTTGTGATCAGACTGGAGTTAAGAAATCACTCATAATAAGATCAAATCAAACATTAATTTGATTGTATATACGGTGTTTCTTACTTCAAAATGAACTGTTTCTTGTTTAGGAAGAGTTTTCCAAGGATTGAGAAGTTGTTTTCCAACTAATGTGAGTAGGGATAGACATACAACTCACATGAAGCAATATCTTTCCTTAGGGAAAATGGTCCGTCAATCATTCACAGTTAATGACTCACATCTGGCATATAATACACAACTATTTTTATCACCAGTGTGCAAACAAATTTCTCCCACTAAGACACTTATAACAGATGAGTGATTTCAATCACAAAAGTGTCCTGATTACTCAGCACTTAACTTTCTGTAGTCTTATATACACAAATAACCTTGGACTACTTGGCTGTGGTGTGCATGGGAATGGCAGATAAACAATCATTGTATGAAGTGGAAACACAATACACTGAACAGGAAGTCGGGTTGGTAATTGTCATACCTGTGTTTTCTGGATTAACTCAGGTGTCGGGTGCGAGTAGGCTTAAAGAGAAATTTTTTGGCATGCATGAAAAGTAAAGGAAGCCTGTATGAAAGAATACCTTGCCTTTTTCCCATTTAAAGGGATATTCCCGTGAATTTGTATATGTATAATAGAGGATTTTTAAAGCAACCAATTGGTGAAAAAAATTATGTTGATATCTTATTCTCTTTAGGAGTTATTGCATTTCAAACATTTCACCAGTGTGTTGAAAAGTGGCCTTGCAGTGTAAAGTGAGAATTTCTCAATTATGGAAAACATATTTTGTTTAATTATTGCGATGCACTTTGCAAGAACGTGATCTGCCCATCAGCTTTTATGCTCTAAATAAACAAAAAGTACATTTTCATTTTATTGAAATATATAAAGCAGTATCTTGGATCTACAGTTATGACGACACACCTTATACTACAGGGTCACTTTTTCACACGCTGGTGAAATCTTTTAAATGCAGTAACTCATAAACGGAATTATATATCAATATATTTTGTTTTTCATCAATTTGTTTCTTTAATAGTCCTCTATCATATCAATGAAAATAACAAATTATGGGAATATAACTCTTAGTATTTGTTTTGATTTTGACCTTTTGTTGGCACACTAAATACAAAATTCTGTATTTGTTTTGTTTAAAAATCCACAATTTCTGAGAATATTGTGCAAGGATAATTGATGTTCTTACCTAATTTGGGCAAAGTTCAATTTCATTATCAATCTTACTAGCCTGGTCTCATTTAACTTTAAAGGATAATTAAGTCACAGCAAGAGAATATGATTATTTTTGGTGTTCAATTTCAAACCTGACATGCTTCTTTCATAAAGCAATGAAAATGGCATGTTAAGGTTAATTTTTTTTTTTTTTACCTGTAAGTCAATTAAACCTAAGCTTTGTTTACTTTTATAATTAATGAGATCATTCAAGAAAATTAATGAGTCATTTACATATATATGATTGTTTTGTTATTGTTTATTTCTATCCCAAGTTGCATCTTTCATAAACAGACTTAGGTCTTGTTAGGCATTTTGCATATTTTATGGTATTGTTTGAATTTATGATGGAATATGGTTTGGTTCCTTTTTGTAGTTTTGTAGTGGTTTGTATAAGTGTAGTAAAATATATATATATATATATATATATATATATATATATATATATATATATATATATATATATATATATATATATATATATATATATTTTTTTTTTAAAGATATAATTGGTATCCAATTTTCCATTTCCATAAGTTAATTGCAATAAATAGTGTGTTTTCACTGTGTGTTCATATGTGCAGTATGAAGAGCATCTCGCTCAATGTGTTTATCAATGAAAACTTGTCACATACTCAATTTTGTCAATTTAGTCAATTTTGATTGTAATTGAATTTCTCTGATTGGTTATCACATATTGAGCATGCACTGGTTGTACATAACTAGATATATGTGAGAAACATTTGGTAGATCATCTTTTGGAATTAAAATTTTTACCTTTATTCATTTTTCTTAAAAAAATTCTACTTAAGAATACTAAAAATAATGTAAATGATAAGACTAACAGGCTATCATTTTTACTTATATGATTATTTACAGAGATGCATTTTTCTGTTTTTACATTTACATACATCTGTAAAGTTTTGAAGCATCATCTATTTTCATTCCTGTTTTTTGCACTTCATTGGTTACAAGAATAATATATATCAAAAAAAAGCAGCAAAGATGGTGTATCACTTGAAAGTTTTTCTTTTATTTCAAAAGTTTGAATTGTATTCTGGAAGTTTAAAACTCATAATAGGGATATTATATATTGTACCAGAATTGTAATTCCTGGGCACAGAGGGGGACAGAGTGACTCGTTACCCCCACTTTCCAGAAATAACAAATGTACATGAGTTACATTATCCATTACCCCTGCCCCCACTTTCCAGAATTATAAAAGATACATAAGTTACATTGTCCATCACCCCCACCCCACTTTCCAAAATTATAAAAGTGCATAAGTTACATTGTTTATCACCCCGCCCCCACTTTCCAGAATTATAAAAGATACATAACTTACATTGTCCATCACCCCTACCCAACTTTCCAGAATTATAAAAGATACATAAGTTACATTGTCCATCACCCCCACCCCACTTTCCAGAATTATAAAGATACATAAGTTACATTGGCTATCACCCCACCCCCACTTTCCAGAATTATAAAAGATACATAACTTACATTGTCCATCACCCCCACCCCACTTTTCAGAATTATAAAGATACATAAGTTACATTGTCCACCACCCCCACTCCACTTTCCAGAATTATAAAAGATACATAACTTACATTGTCCATCACCCCACTCCACTTTCCAGAATTATAAAAGATACATAAGTTACATTGTCCATCATCCCCACCCCACTTTCCAAAATTATAAAAGATACATAACTTGCATTGTCCATCACCCCGCCCCACTTTCCAGAATTAAAACAGATACATAAGTTACATTATCTACCTTTCCAGAATTATAAAAGGTACATAAGTTACATTGTCCTTAACCCCACCCCACTTTCCAGAATTATAAAAGATACATAACTTACATTGTCCATCACCCCTACCCCACTTTCCAGAATTATAAAAGATGCATAAGTTACATTGTTTATCATGCCCCACTTTCCAGAATTATAAAAGATACATAAGTTACATTGTCCATCACCCCCGCCCCCACTTTCCAGAATTATAAAAGATGCATAAGTTACATTGTTTATCACCCCACCCCACTTTCCAGAATTATATAAGATACATAAGTTACATTGTCCATCACCCCCACCCCACTTTCCAAAATTATAAAGATACATAAGTTACATTGTCCATCACCCCCCCCCACTTTCCAGAATTATAAAAGATGCATAAGTTACATTGTTTATCACCCCACCCCACTTTCCAGAATTATAAAAGATACATAAGTTACATTGTCCACCACCCCCACCCCACTCTCCAAAATTATAAAAGATACATAACTTACATTGTCCATCACCCCCACCCCACTTTCCAGAATTATAAAAATACATAACTTACATTGTCCATCATCCCCCCCTCCCCCCTCACCCACCCTTTCCTTTCCATTTATTGTGCCCTTATGTGTAGCAAACTTACAAACCGTGTTGCTGGCCCATTTCCGTTTGTCTTTTTTATATATGACATACTTTCAACGACAACAGGGAGCTCAAAATGAAGAAAATGTATGTTTGTATGTTCTTGATGTCAATAACACGGGGGAATGGGAGGGGGGGACCATGACCGGAGGTGTAGGGGTTTCTAATTCCCAGTTACATGCTTTCTTCTTCATTTGGAATTAAAGGAAAATGAGTAAAATTTTGATAACATTTCCTGAAATTGACAGAAATTTTCCAAAATTGACAAAAAAGGTCCCGAAATTGACAAGGATTTACCGAAATTGACGGAGATTTTTCGAAAAGTAAGGGAACTTTTAAACCAAATTGAAGGAAATTTCTCGAAAATTTCTCATAAAAATATTCAAGCTCTTTCCCCTGCTGTATGAGAAGTATCCCTTTATACACCCTTTGCCAATCTGTCAAGAAGGTTAAGGCTTATTTAAAAATTGTATTGCTTCGAATATTATTGGGGGCCATAATCAGATCACCTACCACCCCATTCCACCTTCCACCCAATGCACCTACTGTTCCCATTACACCTACCATCCTAAATGTACTGACCATCATGTCCCTGTGTACATAGCATCTTCCAGATTTACACCACCACTTCTAGCTTCTCCTACACTTTCCTTGCCACCTTTCCATCCTTTAACTCAGTCATGACACTCGCCCTTTTTTGTACTCATTACCCAGCCTCTAGGTATGTACCATGCCATTCACTCACCTTTTCACCCTCTACTCACCTACCCATTCACCCTGCATCTTTCAAATCACCGTACCTACCTATCCCCCACTTACATACTCATCCTCTACTCATCTACCCCCTTTATTGCCACCCTCTAATCTACCAACTAAACTCTTAATCAACTTACACCCCACTCATCATCCCAAACTTCACTTCGACTCCATCGCACCACAGCTCCCTCCTGATAATTTACATGAACAGAAAACACCCCCCCTTTACCTTTGATCTGATACTAATTTTGAAAACATACTCGGCTTGATATGTCATTAAAGATGGTTATTGATGTCAAGTCCCCAGTCCTTTAAAATAATGAATCATGTTTTCAGGGTCGTCGAGAGGAATCGCGAAACCCGTGGAAAAACCTGGCCCCCAGAGAGTCCAGGCCCACATATAACTTGTAACAGCCCTTATGACCCGGGCCCGGGGCATTGCACTCGATTTGCCCCTGATATCGGCGACCCTGCATGTTTTTATTAAGAATATATTGATTGTTTGTATATTTCGGCCCTAAATTTCAGTCACTGAAAATCATCAAACTGACCAGTTTCTCATGCTACTTTGATTGAGCCAGAATATATGATGGAGATCAAGTTCAAAGCTTCTTCGTCGTATTTACCTGCTCCCATTTAAATTACGTTGGTGGAGATTTGAAAAACAATTAAAACTTACCATAAGAAGATTAATAAGTTTTATGTTGTTATGTCACAAAATTTATATAAGATTTTCATTGCATATTACAGCAAGGCCTAAAAAGGAAAAATTATGAAAATTGGTAAGTTTTTCACCGATTTTGATAAAGATGATGACTATTTTCATGCTTTGTAGCATATTTTCTTCAAGTAAAGCTCAAGTCAAATTAAGCTCAAGTTACCCGTCCATATAGATATTTAATTTTCAATGAAAGTTTCATACAAAATTGCACTTCCAATTGGAACAAGAATAAGTATCATTATACTTGAAATAATATATATTGAGATAAGGAATTTAAGGAATTCCCAAATAGTATCTCTATGTTTCAAATAAGCAATCGATCATATCTTAAAGTGGTCTGCTGGTTAATTACCTGATGTCTATTCATGCACGATGTGCAGTTTGATCATGAGAGAAAATTCCTAAGGCAGCCTGCGCTTACTGAGTGGGAAACATGACACGATGGAGTATCTCCAAAATCTCTAAAAATAGGAACAAAATGATAACTACAAAGTTACAATGATTTACACCTAACAAAATACAAGCTTTAGAATTAAAGATAACATCTTGTATGAGCCAAAATTTAAAGAACAAAAGTGTCAAGACAAAACAAGATTTTAAACAATTTCAAGGTTGGTGGAGTTAAAACGACTTGATGGAAGATTAGGGAATCGATCTTTTGTGAACGTGCAAACTCTAGCTACAATATAAGACAAAGTGGTTTTAGAATTCAGTTTCATAAGAAATATTTAGTGCATTTATCTTGATTATTTCCTTCTCAACTTCTCACCCCTCCCTTTTCCATGTTTTCCAATGTTGGATTTGAAGGAAACTGGGAACGTCAGTGAAATTATGCCTCATGGATGCTTCATCATGCGTTTTTTTTTTTTTTTTTCGGGACTGAACAACAAAATGCTGACAAACTTAAGTTTGAATTGCATCAGTTTGTATATTGCATAAGCAGTGGCGACACGAAAGGGGTTGGGGAAATTGGGAAAACTTTCCACTATGCAGGATCCTGCAATTGAAAATGGCTCACATTAATCAACCATGCCCTTTTCACGTTTTGAATACAAACGATTGCCCCCCCCCCCTCTCAATATTTTAATCCCCTCGGTTCAGATTGGTGCCGTCTGTTCAACAAACTGACATTCCAGAGGCTTATTATCTTTTTAGATTTCCAAAGGGCACTTTCTCGGAAAAAAGGTTCTTCGGTAGTAATATATTAAACATTTGTGGGATTTTGTATTTAAATACATGAAATAAGACACAGAGAGAGAGAGAGAGAGAGGGAGGGGGTAGGGGGGGCGGATGCCGAAGTGCACGTGATACAGAACAGGCTCATTTAAAAGTTTGACAACATTTACACAAGTTTGTAGTAAACTATTAAAAAGCTTTCTTTTAGACAACCTATATTTTCCAAAGAGTGACGATAAACCTAACCATGTACAAACATAAACAATAAAACATATTTCCACATTTTGCGTTTTCATGATGTTGTGTTTTGTATATGGTGTATCATAGTTCTCTTTGACATGAGTTTTGACTTGTAAAATACACCTTCTTACTATGCGTTGTGATATACGTTTTTGCCCTTGAAATGTTAATTTTGCCCTGAACCACACCAGAAGCCTTTAAGCGAGCCCCTGGACCCCACGCCGACAAGTCGGGGCTTCGCCCTGGACCACACCAGGGGCCCTTAATCGGGCCCCTGGACCCCACGCCGACAAGTCGAGCGCTTTGTGCTTTAATTTTATGTTTTGTATATTATAGCTCTCTTTGACATGATTTTTTACTTGTATAATACACCTTCTTACTATGCGTTGTGACATACTTTTTACTTTGAAATGTCAATTTTGCGAGCCCTTAAGCGGGCCTCTGGACCCCACGCCGACAAGTTAAACGCTTTGTGCTCGAAGTCACACCTTCGGTGTCACCTCAACTACACCACTAACTATCTTGTCGGCTCAATTCAACCCCACCCCATATGAAAATACTGGCTACGCCACTGAGCGGCCCACTCATATATGTCATACATCAAAAATGTTGCATGAATTAAACACTTCACAACTGATTTGCTCATAGTTTTATACTCTTTTTACTCTTTCTACAGATATATAAATTGCTACATGTCCATGGACCTTTAAATATGATTTAATTGATATTTTTCCGTCTGTAATCGTTGTAGACTTTCATACAATTTAAAGGAAAGGTATCGTCCAACAAATACATTTGGAAGTGATCGCCGTTGTGCTGGAAACGTCACTTTCGGTGTCCAATTTCCTCTATTGATCGCAAGAAATCTGTGATGTTTTCGATCACCCACATAGGGGTATCTTGCAATCAATAAAGGAAACTGAAAACCGGAAGTGACGTTACCAGAACGGCGGAGTTCACTTCTGAATGTATTTATGGGACGATACCTTTCCTTTAATTGTGTCATACCAAAGCTGAAATTCGCTACGTCTTTAAGTTTTAAAGTTTGACTTTTGACTTGACTTGACTTGCCGAAAAATTACTTGTGATTTGACTTGTGAGCAAATGACTTGTGGATTGACTTGACTTGTCAGCAAATGACTTGTGACTTGACTTGTCAACAAGTTACTTGTGACTTGACTTGCACAAATATGACTTGGTTACAACTCTAGTAACCACAGGTCAAAGGAAATATTTTGACCTGTTAGCATATTTTCTGGACCTTCTTACCATTTTACCATTCCCATTTGATTATTATTAATTTAATCTTTATTTTGCTCGGCCGCAAGGTTTATTTATCCACACTTAACACGAGTTTTCACGAGCCTATATCATATTCCACGACAGAATAATGAATTCAAAATACGCCGTGCAAAATCCTCCGCGGCCCCGCGGCATATCGGACAGCAAATTTGATCTTGCTTTTATTTGTAGTTTTCGCAATATGTCTTGATTTCGAATCTGAAAAACTCACTATTTTGTTAATAATTATCAAATCGTAATATGATAGCTGTACCCGACGGAGATATTAATTAATCGGATATCTATATCCTGGTAGTATACGTTGCTCAAAATATAAAATTTTTTTTGCTGTTTTAAATTAAACCTTACAAATAATCTAATAGCAAAAGGAATTATATAATATCATCTTGAAGTCCATCCGAAGGGAGTCTGATTATCACAGTAATTTTCATCTGTTCATTAATCAACATTTCAAACTTCGGAGAGGAGGATACAGCGGATTTTCTTCCAGACAAGAAATCTTTGACAATATTTTGTGGAAAAAGGAAAACGTAAGTAAACTCTTAAAATCAGCAGCATTTTGATATTTCCATACAAAAGAGCATTAATCTATTGGGTTTGAAAGTTTCATTGAAAATTATCTTCATCGATATCGTTCAAGCATATTATATTTGCCTTTTACACTTTTATAATTATTTCCATTTTCGAATCGTCTTTCGGAATGTTCTTGGTGAACATGACAAGACATTTTCTACATTAAATTCTGATATTTCTTTCCTTGCCTTAATCTGTTAATTTCACATCCAAAGAAACGTGTGGCAGTGTTCGAACCATATTTTTTTTCTTTTTAGAAAGCAACTTTACAGCTTTTGGTAGGTCTCTGTGCCGCACACCCTTTTTTTGCCATGATAAGGAAGAATGTTACCATATGTCACTTTAGCTAAGTAACATATCCCAAGTTAATGTCGAAACCACTTCCCCCTTGCCCTATAGATAAGCAAATGGCGAAAGAGGAAGGAGGTACCCTTTTAAAAGTTGGGGGAGGACGGGGCAGAAGGTGCCCTTCTGGATATTGAGGGTGGACAGGGGCGGGAGCTGGGGATTTCACAAAATCACGATAATTACAAAACATCACCATACAAAAGTATACATTTGGAAAAAAGTGATGTGGGGCAAGTTCCTCCTTGCTTTCCCCAAATCCCGCCTATACTTAAAGCATATGTGTAGGAACCGGGGGCCAGGGGGTACGAACTGGAGCCAGGAGCACGTGAAAAAAAATGACAAAGGTGCCCCCTTCTTTATAATTCTCTGCCCCTTGTCCCGAGTTCATTTCGACACCCTTACTAGTTATACAAGAGAGATACATGACTGACAAATAAATTGTTTTCTTTATTTCTCTGATTTTCCCATTCGCCGAATCATTGAAAATTCAAAACACTCTCAACATCTGACAGTGGCTTTTGTTTATTGAGCATTTCATTGGGGATTAAATTACAATTTTAGCCCCCCATGGCATGTTTCAGTTCTTTCGAAAATCTTCAATTTTTGAGAAATCTCCTTCAATTTTTGTGAATTTTCTTTCATTTTTGTTAAAATTTTTGAAAAGTTTTCTTCATTTTGGGGTAAAATTTCCTCTTTTTTTGTGGAAATTTTCGAGAAATCTTAAATTATTGGAAATTTCCTTCATTTTCGTGAAATTTGCTTCTAGTTTCGAAAAATTTTCTTTATTTTTGGGAAAGTATCTTCAATTTCTTTCACTTTGGGGAAATTTCCTTCATTTTGGGAATTTTCTTGATATCACTGCAATTTTCCTTCCTTTTCGTGAAATTTGCTTTTTAAATCTTGGAAAATTTCCTTCATATTTTTAATTTTCTGTAATTTGTTTTCTTCAATTTTGGGGAAATTTTTGCTACTTTTCAAAAAAATTTGCTTTCATTTTGGGGAAATTTGCTTAATTTTATTGAAATTTTCTTAAATTTTACCAGAAGCCTGCTTTATTTTCATAAAATTTTCTTCAATTTCCGTGAATTTTTTTTTAATTCTCGGAAATTTCCATGAAATTTCTTTAATTTTTGAGACATTCCTTTAATGTTTGGGAAAATTTCTTCATTTTTCCTGATTTTTTTTTTTCATTTTTGGGGTATTTTCTTCAATTTTCGTAAAATTTCCTTTACTTTCGGGAAATTTCTTCAAAATTTCAGATAATACTGACAAACTTTATGAAAAAGTTCCCAAATTTTTTTCAATTTTACCATGTTTCTTTAGATTCCCAAATTTTACCTCCAAATATTGATCAGTATATAAGAAATTATACAACTGACAAGGTGAACTCCTCTTAGGGGAGGGGGGAGGACAGTTTCTCCAAAGTACCACTTCCTACGTCTATGGTGCATGCCATTTCAGGCCTATATCTTCAACGTATGAGCAGTTTGGGGAGGGCGCCATTCCCCCCTACCCCCTCGTGAAACACGACCCACCACGGCACTGCCTGATATGTGGGTTTAAGAATGTCTTCCCCGGCTAGCTATTGAATGAGGATAGGCTACGTTAACCTGAAAAGAGATCCGAATCTTCATGGTAGTTGACTGTTTTCGTTAGCACTGAAGGGGCAGAGAAAAAATGGGAGTTATTGAACTGCAAATTTTGCATATTTTTACAAAGCTTGGCCTGAACATTCAAAATGCAATATTTTGACGATTTTGACAGTTTGATGTTTTGTTACTTTATAATTATCGAAACGATAATTGCCCGTTTGAGCAGTTAAGAGTTTTGTCAAGAATCTGGGGGAATTTTCACTTAAAATAATTTTCTCAAAATATCGCTAAACAACTTAAGCATTTAACTGTTTAACTGGTTAAGATTATATTTAAGAAACACTACAATCCTCTTTCTCTTTATATTCGGACGAAGAATCTGACATTTGAATACGGTGAAGCCAGGAAGTAGTGAAAATACAGAGAATGGACAATTTAATGGTTATCGGTCTTGCTGTGACAGCGATTTATACTCTGCTGCTTCCATCGGCCTTCTCTTGCGATGACCCTCTGGTAAGAGCCGTATATACGCCATAACATTATTCATCAGTTTATATGGAGAGTTAGTGGCATCTGTGTCACATAGGGGAAGGGAGTGTGCGTTATGTGCCAATGAAATTAAGCAGATAAATATCATTCCTGTAAAGGGAACATTGTTTTTTTTTTCTGATATACCCCACACACACACACGCACCGCACACACACCATCACACACACACACTTTTAGGATACTCTTTGTAACCCTCACTTTTTTAATTCTGTCTACGCCTCTACCCTTAAGGGAGTCATGTATCCATCTGACAGTCTGAATTATACTACGTGACAGAGTTAATCGTTATAGTAAAGGTTCATCAAATAATCATCCACGAAATTAATACACGCGGTAACCAGATAATACATGTATGCATATATGCTGCATAAACGGGCTCCGGAACAACTATCGTCGATGTAGTGCGTACAAATGATTTCAAAATTAGTTAGTACACCCTCACCTAGTGAGATAACATCTTCCTCTGCGATACAAAGTATTCGCAGTCATGTAATGGCAATAGCGTATACTACGGTCAGATGTTTATCCGACTAACCCTCACCAGGCTTCCCTCCCTAACCTGTATGTTTCATTTCTCTTAGTGATCTAAGCATTCGGCGCCTTCTCAGTTAGCTCAGTATACTGGGGCCCGCGTTTTCTCTGGATCTCTGCCACCATGCCACCGTTGACCATTTTATATCTATATCTAACAGTCTAACAAGTCTAAGAATTTGTTGAAACGTATACATTTCAATGTTTACAATGTTTATAATCAATGTTCTCCAGAAACTAAAATTTTGATTAAAAATAAAATAGTATTCACGAGTGTTGAAATCCTAGTTGTTGTAACCAGGGCCGTAATTCTTGGAAAAGTGTGTGTGTGTGTGTGTACTGGGAGGGGGAGGTGGAAGGGTAGGAGGGAGGTGGAAGGGTAGGGGGGGATACACAATTCCCCAAAATACATACGTTTCTGGGGAAAACTTTGTTCACCCTCCATTTGTGGAGGACATGTTTTGCTCCATGTTCCCCTCATTTTTTAAAGGAGAATTGCGGTCTTGTAAGGTTTACATGTATATATTCACAGGGAGCTGTTTCTTTGACAACAGCTCCCTGATATTCACGTACGGGTCCGTTGTGCGGCAAACATTCATCCATTCTTTCTTTTTTCTCAGACGTCTCAAGTTGTCCAACTTGAAGACATCAGTGTTTTTACGAAAGATCGTCTAGAGGTAGGTATCTCCATCTTTTTGCACATGCGTATACAGTGGTGTCGCTGTCGCACGGGTACAGGCTACATATTTGATTTAGAAGCGCGGGAAGGGGTGGGGATTTGCGGTATTTACCTACCGAAAGTGGGGGAGGGGAGTCACAAAACAGAAGAGGCCAAAAATGCGAAAATCGGAATGGGGAATCTTAAAATCACACTTAAGATACAAACAATTGCTAAACAAATTATAAACAAAAAAGTGCACTTATCCAAAAAGCACCTACGGGTAGATGGGGGTGGGCATAGGCGTAGGAAGGATTTTTTTCTGGGGGCTAAAAGTTTAAATTTTAAATTTTGGCTATCCACCTCCCTCCTCCCCTTTACAGAAATACTATATTAGTATATGCATTAATTTGCTCCAAAACATTTTTTTAAGAAACTCTTTGGAAAATAACAACATTTTGTAGTTAGAATGCTTAACTGGGATCAAAATTAAATTTACAGGTACAATATACAGATGTATATGCTGGCGCGTTAGTCGATTAGTCGACTGGGTTGTAAAATATAAAATATACCGACAATCCGAAAATAAAGGAAATTTCCCGAGGAAATAGGGAAACTGCCACCTGAGTCTGTGAGAGCCTTCTCCTTCCCGGTTGCATGCTTTATTTCCGTTTGGCTGTCAGGCTGTTTGGGAGAATTGACTAAAAATTCCCTAGAAAATGAAGGAAATCTCCAAAATATTGAAAGAAAATTTCTCCAAAATTGAAAGAAATTTTCCCAAAATCAAAGAAAATTGCCCGATAACGAAGGCCATTGCCAATTTCCCGGGGTAAACTGCCACCTGATATGCCAGAGGGTTTCTCCTCAAGTTCCCGGTCAGTCGGTTGTCTGGTTGTATGCTTTATTCCCGTTTGGGAGGTAAAATGAATAAATTATTATTATAAAATTGGTAATAATGAAGGAAAATTTGTTAAATTATTAGAAATTTTGAAAGAATTTGGCAACATTTATGAAAATGTCCCCAAAATGAAGGAACTTTCCCGAGGAAACTGCTACCTGAGCGGATTTATAAGTCCTTTCTGGTTGTAAAAGTGCAGGGGAGAAGGTGGGGAAGGGGATGGAGAAGGGGGGGACTGAAGTAGACTTCAGTCCCATTTTTGTGGCTAAAAAAAACAAACGCCGTTTTCTTCGCCTATGGGGGTGGGGTTCGTATGAGGATGATTTTAATTATTAATGAAAAGCAAGTCAGAAAATTGTTACATATATATTTCAGGTACCAAGATGTTTAGGGCCAGGTTTATCAATACAAAATAAACATCATCACGTTGTATTTCCAATCTACCTACTGTGGTGTAGCGGTTATCATACCTGTCTACAGACCCCGAGGCTCTGGATTCAAGCTTGGGTTGGGTAGACACGCCAGTGTACCACAACTGGTTATCAAAGGCCGTGGCATTGACTTGGTTGTCGATGTTATATCTGTCCGTACGTCGTACCTGTGTTCTCGTCCGGGTCGTATTAAGCGTTTCGTGATGCATTGTTACTATCATAACCGAATACGCAGGCGACGACCCCGTCATTGTAATTGTGTGTTCACTCTTCGTCGTCGTCGTCGTTGTATTTCCATCTCCACGTTAACACGTGTGTGATTTGATTCATTTCGCTTTTATTTGAAAAAGTGTATACCTACATTGCTTTGATTATGAAAGCACATCTAAACACAAGACGTTATCAATTATTTCAAAATCTCCACAGATTTCGTGTGATTTCTTATTCGAGTATACGATGAACCTAAACGAGTTCCCATCCCTTGCTGAGGATTCTGTGGACGTATACAAAAGTATTTTACAGGCGGTTGCAGTGGATGCTTTCAAGAGCGCCTTCACAAACGTATACATTAATGACTTGAGGCTTACCCCGAATGAAGCCGAGGCCGATTTGTTTAACGCTGTTCGCAAACGTCTGGAAAGTGTTTGTTGTACAGCTTTGTGTGGTGCTACCAGTGGTAAGGCATGCAGCAGTTATTTTATTTTTATTAAGTTAAAAGAGCACCGACGATCAGTGGTGTAACGGGCGTCGCGAGCGTTAACGTCCCCTGTTTTTTTGTTTTTTTTTAGTTGGGGCTCTAGAGGTCGGGGGGATCGCTGCTCTAGTCGGCAAGGGCCCGAGCGTTAATGCGGACGGCATATATAAAAAAATCATTTTGTGCTGGAGCAAGAGGGGTGATTGTGCTAAATGGGGAAAAACTTTCATGTCATAACGTGAAACAGACACATTTTGACCGTCATGCAAAGACGAATGCATCACGAGACGGCAACGGGGATCGGACCCTATTCTTCACCCAATAGAGCCACGGCTCAGCAGGTGCTGTCCTTTTCACGCGGCTATAAGTGCCCTATGCAGATTTTCGTTTATCAAAACTTTATGCACATGACAATAGTTACGTCATATATATAGTTCCCTTTCTTGAGTTTTGCTCCATTTCATTTTCCGTGTAGGCGTCTTATTAAGTTATTTTACTTCTGGGTGATTGATCATTAAAAAAAAATATGAAGATGACAAAATAATTATTTCAGCAGTTTAAATGCTTTATAAGGATCAGCTTGAAAACGTACAAAGAGGTAGTTGTAACTATATAGAAGAGATATCGTTAAAGAATGAAGTTAGTTGGAAGTATTCAAACAGGCATATTCCAATTTCAGAAGAGGCACTCATGTTAGCTGTGTAAAACTGAGGGCACCCGCTCCGTCTCCCCTCCTCCTTACATGTAGCTGCATATCTATGACGCCATGTAAGAATCAAAAACAATAAAAGTAATATTCAAAGAGTTCGGGAAGCTTCATAACAAATTTATAAGGAGCTTATGGGAGTATGCATTTTTGCAAGATACACCATACATCCAAATATTTCAAGGCAAGACAATTTTCAAAAACGATGGGCTTGTGATTAAGGGTATTAACAAGTAATTTAGGACTCATTGCTTTGATTGATTATGATTAGATAGTGTATTCTATTTAAGGACACTTTCTATTTATTTATAGAGATATGCGATGCGACCAACTGCACCACGGTGTTCTCCGGCTGCTCAGAAAGCAGCGATACCTTAAAGGTTAATGTCTCTGCTTTACAACTACAGAGTGCGTATGCTGAAGGGCTGGGTGGGGAATTGCTGCAGAGGTCCTAGACCTTGAAGTTATTCACGTGGTTTACCAAACAGACAAGAAAAATGTAAGTATCATTGCCATGCATTATCATCAATGCGCGTAATCATTAAGTGCTGTCGTGCGGCTGAGGGGTAGGTGCGTAACTAGACATCGAGCGCAAGGGTTGTAAGACAAAATCTATCCGACGAAAATTTGCCCTTGCCCGACTTATCTATAAACGATATACATGTGTCTATAATCACACAATATAAAACAATGGAAACAGACCTACTACCCCCCCCCCTCCATTTTCCCCCTCCCAACTAGCGGCATCGCCATACATTTTGTCTTGGGGCACAGTACTCAAGTACCAAACGCGGAAATGCGAAACAGCATGTAGCCGCTCAAGGGTCCATGCGGCGTCCAGGTAGAAATCCCTTTGGTAGGGTCAATGGGGCAAAGCCCGAAAGCTCTAAAAAATTGTTTTGTTGCCCCAAGATGGCTGAAAATCAAAACAAAGTTTGAAAATTTAATTGATGAAATTTTTTTATATATAATTCTCATTTTAAAATCTGTTACCATTTCTAAACAGGCAGAACAGAAATTTCTCGTGAAAATGAAGTGAAATCAGGCAACTGAGTTGTGGGGTTCATGGTCGAAGCCTGGTCTGAAGATTTCTTGTTTTGATGCCCGGGCCCCAAAATGGCTAAAAAATAAACACAAAGTTCGAAAATCTAATTGATGAAAAGAAGACAATTTTAAAGTCCACAAAGCTCCAAAATGTAAATAAAAAATCGTCGGATTCTGGGCAAGCAAGTGCAGGGGTCCAGGAGGGTCCCCTTGGAAGGGATCCAGGATAGCTCTGAATATTTCTTGTCTTTGAGCAGTTGAGGTCCCGAAATGGCTGAAAATCAACACAAACCTGGAAACTGACAAAGTTCGGAAAATGTATAATTAATGAAAAGAAGACAGGCTTAAAAGAAGACAGGCTTCAATTCTAATGTTACACTCAGAAAAGCATTTCAATTAACGTTCTTTGAATAGGAGCAGTAGAATTGGGCCCGTGTCCACAGGAGGGGAGGGAGCGTATGGGGCAATGCCCCCAACATATATTTCTGCCCTCCAAACTAATGTAAGCAACAAATTGTAACGTGCATAATAATTTGTAATAGCCCTATAATTTTGTTTAAATCACCCATACAGTTATTAAATAAACCTTAATTTGCATAATATGATAGCTGTCTTGAAATTTCTACAAGCAGACAGGCCTCATAAGGTATTATTATGCAAGAGCAACCCGTATTCGTTACACGAACAGGCTTTAAAGAAGGGCTGTCGTGGCTTTTAATTTTTTGTATGAATAGTAATAAAGAAAGCAGTGACGTGTCTAAGGGGGCTATTTCCCTCACCCCCCAAAATTATGTGAAAGCCATAAATATAATTAACTGAAATATCAAATGAACCATGTGTGGCATTTTTTGCAATCGTATCGACTGAGCTATTGTTATTTTTGGACCAAACCTTTTACAGTTTGCACCACAAATCCTCCCATTTTTGACCAAACATCTTTTTTATTTTGGTCCCAAAATTTTCAATATTGACCCAAAAATCTATACTTTTGGATGAAAAGCTTCAGGCTTTTATCAAAAAATTTAATTTTATTTTACCAAAATTTTCAAGGCCACAATTTACAATAACCAAAAACCTTTGCATACGAAGGTGAACTTCTTATCTTATTATCAGGGCCATGCGTGCATGGGAGCCATAATGCATTTTCAAAAATGCAATTTAAAATAGGCCTTCATCTTTTTGCCCACACACTTGGGAAAAATCAGAGGAAATTTTCAGGAATTCTCATTAAATTTATGGGAATTTTTCTTCATTTTCAGGATTTTGTTTTTCTTTTCAGAAAATTTTCTTAAATTTGTGCGAAACTTTCAAGAATTTGAAGGAAATCTCCGTCAATTTCGGGAAATCTCTTTCATTTTCACTTTCCAGAAGAGCACTGTCAATTTCGAGAATTTTCAGAAACAGTTGCCAAAATCGAAAAAATTTCAACAAAATTTCAATTTTATGTTAATAATTTCACAATTTATCATCAAAATAAAATAAAGCATGCATGGAACCGGGAAACCCTTTTCGGGGGTGCCTACCTCATACGCGCCTCTGTCCTCTCTAATCTGAAACCGGTGTGATAGCAAATTTTGGCCCCTGCTCCTTATTTCCTAAGTAATTTCTAGTGAATTTGGTCCCCTCCGTACTGATTTTATTAGGTAATTTACTGGTGTGTCTGTACGGTTCCTTCAATTAATCTTGTGTACTGAAGTGATAAGCTAAAACCGAAGTTGGTTATATTTATGTACGAAATACAGTGCCGTTGTACTCATTGAATTTGCCCACGAACAGAAAATGGCATCCAGTAGGCTCTTCGGTGAAAAAGAAATATAATCTTTCCTTCGATCTGGGCAGTACCGTTTGGGATATACTAAAGAAAAAAAAAAACGTGCTTTACGCAAAACGGCAGTGATATTTACTGTGAAAGGAGAAGAAAGATTTTTTCCTTGCAAAAGGGGGACAAGTTGTTGTCTCCAGGTTTCCTAGGAAATGAGGGCCGGGGCCCAAATTTCCTAGTGGACCGTTTTTACTATGAGGGAGACCAAATTTACTGGATGGCTACAGCTTAATTGTCTGGGGGCCAAATGTCCTAGGAAATAAGGGCCGGGGAGGGGGAGGGGAGGGGGGAAGTTACTGGGGGGAGGTTTACTTTTACACCGGCCCTAAGTCAGTTTCCTCAAAAACGAAAAGCAAAGAAAGTTAACAAGGTGATGTAGGTATTAAATAATTTATCATGAAATAGAATAGATACAATAAATACAGACGTTATAAATAAATAGATTGGCCCTGCTAAAAACAAGAAAAAAGAACACCTGCTTCCATATGCTACGGAAAATCAATAACAATCATCGCCATTGATAATGATAACCTAATCCCAAACGTAATAATCAATCCAAGAAATAATCATGATATCTTAATTTCCACGTTTCCTCTGCTAAAACGAATGTAAATACTCCTTCTTTCCCTAACTGTTCAAACACTAAAAGATTGAAATGCTTTACCGCCAGACCACCAAAGTGTTTCAAAGCTAAACTTAGCCTACTAATCTTGTTAACTGTTTTTTCCTGATACTTGTCACACTCGGTTGTCATTCATGTCTAGAAGGATTTTTGCCGACTTAATCTGTAAGTTTGCAAAGCACTGTTGATTGTTCATACAGTAATGTGCGCTATGCTATAAGTTTCCATTTATACCTTTACTTTAACCTATTTAGATTCAGATTCAGGTTGCAAGATTAATTCAGCAGATGGAAAGTGGCGTACATACCCACGCTAACAATTTCTTAACTTAGCTGTTGAAGTTTGTGGTTCAAACCGAAATTCGTTCATTTCAAATTTCAAATAATATCATTCTCCTTCACTATCTCTTTGTGACTCTTCAAAATATATTTTGCTGTAATAAATATTTTCTTTTATGTTTCTGAAACAGTAAAAATATCTAAACGATATCATTCTTCATATCACGTTTTGGAGGTGGCTATTCAAATATCGGATTGGCACTGAAACTTTTCGTCCACATTCCTCAACGTTGCCAGTTTACATGGTATTTGCGAATAAAAACAACGCCATAAATTTTTGAATTAGCATTTTGAAATTTATTGTAGCGTCGTAACCTTTAAAATACAATATTCAACAAATAGCACTTAGTTTAAGTCCATATTTTCTTCATTACATAAAATTAAAAAAATAATTCTCAATTAAAAGATGGCGGATTTTGAGCATGGAGTTTACAATACTAGACCTGTCGCGCCTCGCGCTGAGGGCCACCCCAGAGAAAGCAAAAGGTTTAAGGAATTTACCAACAGATTTAAGTTCAGCTATGTTTGACAGTTGCAAATGCAGCATAGTCATTAGCACGGTACCACCTCGATTCCATCTCAGCAAACTCTGCCTTTTTTAAAGAAATCTTGAGTGGCGATGGAGCAAAACATGCAGAAGGGATATAGCATTTCCACACAATTGATTAAGTTAGCGGCGTAGGAAGATATTTGGCATGAGAAGGGGAAAGTTGAACCAAACTTTATTTTCGTCTCAACAAACCTATAAACTATATGAGTTTTTATGTCCAAAACTATTTGTAAAGAGGTGAGGAGAGGGAAGGGGAAGGGGGGACAAAATTATTGAAAATTTTTGCAACATTTCTAGAAAATTGAAGAAAATTTTCCCTAAAATAAAGAAAATCACCAAAAATGAAGAAAATTTCCCAAAAATGAAAAAAAAAATCCAAAAAAGAACGAAATTTCCTGAAAATTAAAGAAAACTTCTTGAAAATTTAAGAAAATTTAATTTACTGATGTTCATGATACAAAGATGTTCAACAGAAAATTAGACGAGACTTGCATGTGACAAAACAAGAAATCAGGGTTTTATGAAAGACTGATATCAGCAAGTCGTGCGAACAGAGGGATATGAAAGAAGTTGTGACTGTACTTTACAGAATACAGAAAAAAGTATGTACGAAAAAATTGTTTCCAACTATCCAATAGCTTATTTTTAGAGTTCTTCTCTAAAATGTAAAATTTAACCTGCATATCAAATTGAAATTTACAGAAAAAAAGCTATCATATTAGGTAAGGTATTGCTGACTTTGCAAGCAGGCCTATGTTAAAATAGGCTATGAACTCTGAGGTCAGGCGGTTAAAACAGTTGAAACCATATGCTAAAGTTAATTTAGAACGGAATTTAAGAGAAAAACATTTCACTTGCCCCCCCTCTCCCCCCAAAAAAGTGTAGCCCCACCCAAAAAAAAGTGTAGAGCTGGCTACGAGCCCGAGTAGAGCTTTCGAATATCTTTGCACCATACCATAGCCGTTTTAAGGAAATCTGGAGTGTGTGTGTAAGGAAGGGGGAACATGTAAAGGGATATATTTTCTCCACACAATTGATAAAGTCTGTGCATTATTTGAATGTTGCATTTTCATAAAATTTGAAGCGGCGGCGTAGGAAGATATTTGACATTGCAGGTGGTGGAGGAAGGGGGAATATACTTTATCATTAGTCTCAACAAACCTACAAATATATATGTTGAGTCTCTTATTACGGTCCAAAAACTATTTATAAAGGGAGAGGGAGGGAAATTGAAGGAAATTTCCCGAAAATTGAAGAAAATTTCCCGAAAAGAAGAAAACTTCTCGAAAATTAAATACATTTCCGAAAAAGAAGGAAATTGCACAAAAATTGAAGCAAATCTTACATAAATGAAGAAATTGCACAAAAATTGAAGTAAATTTCATGAGAATGAAGGACATTTTACGATTATTGAAGGAAATTTTACAAAAATGAAAGAAATTATACGAAAATATAAGATTTCCCGAAAATTGAAGATTTCCGCAAAAAACTCTTACTTTATTATTCATCATCTTAATATATTCATTTCATAGGGATATTTTTCTAATGTCAAAAAGCTCACCATCTGAGGGGCAATTTAAATTGAAGGGGGAGCTAGTTAGTGTACCATACCCCCACTTAAAATTGAGGAAGATCAAGCATGTGGGAATTTCCAACGAAATAGGCAGAAATTCTAATAATTTTGAGCTTTCTAAATGGGGAACTTTAAATTGGCAGATTAGGTTGCGATTTGCTCTGAATATTTCAAATACTTTTTTTTTAATCTGAAGGGACATGTAAAAAGGACATATTCTTTTCACAGTTGCGTATTCAGTGGGGGTTCAGGGGAAACCTTCCCCTTCCTCCCCTCACCCCTAATCCCCCTCACCCCCCCCCTTCCTCCCCCTCACCCACCCCATGGTGAAATTCCGTAAGTGAAATGTAAGTATACATTTTCGGGAAATAAACTGTAATAATTAATTTTTAAAGGTAAATATCGCCCAAATAATTTGGTGATGAGTTCGCCCTCAGTGAAGTTTTATCTTTAAGCAAATATTTTAGGCAATATTCGTGAACTTGTTTTTTTTTTCAGAGAGAGAGTTGAACACACAATTACAATGACGGGGTCGTCGCCTGCGTATTCGCTTATGATAGTACAAATGCTATCACGAAACGCTTAATACGACCCAGACGAGAACACAGGTACGACGTACGGACAGACATAACATCGACAACCAAGTCAATGTCCACGGCCTTTGATAACCAGTTGTGGTGCACTGGCGTGTCTACCCACCCCAGGATTGAACCCGGGGCCTCGTGGTCTGTAGACAGGTATTATAACCGCTACACCACAGTAGGTAGATTCATTTCCGGCAATTTCCTTTATATTCAGGCAATTTTTTTCATTTTCAGGTAATTTCCTTCATTTTCAGGCAATTTCCTTTATTTTCGGGAAATCTTCAGGAAATGTTGCAAAATTTGTTCTTTATTTATGTTAATAATTTCCTTAGTTTACCTCCCAACCGGGAAGAAAGCTTTCAACCGAAATGATGAAATCTTCTCAGGGAGGCAGTTTGCCCTCATTACTCCCACTTCCTATGTCTCTGCCCACGGGGAATAATTCCAATAATTCGGACCACCATAAAAAGGGATGGCAGAGTAAAGGCTTATTGCAGGGGTCCGGGGTGTAAACTAGACAATAGACAGATATAAATAACATAATACAAATATTATCTCGATATGATCACTTTACGTTTGTTCATTGATATGTTGGGAATCGCAACACATTTGTGTACCTTGTCTATATACAAACGGGCTGCCTGTGTTAACGGTGAGCCCGCTGGTATGTGTCGTTTTGCCCACATGTTCTCGTTTTTATAACTAATATATCACTAATCACTATCACTAAGTTATATAATGCTAATATATCATCAGATTATCAACCCCGAACCGAGTACAGGAGTATCGTATATCTAAAGATCTATAGGACCGAAGTTATTAAAATATTAAGAAAAATCCATGGACCCCTCAACCGGGTAACATTCCCATAGAAAGTCTAAAAATAATTATACATAACAAAGTATTATGCAAGCCAAACATCATAGTGGAATCTGCTCTCCGAAAGTGCATGTTGGGGGTGGGTGGGGGAAAAATAAAAAGTACATAGTTAATATACGAAAGCCCACAGGGTTATTAAATCAACAGTTTTGAAGAGGAAAAAAGGTTTGAAAAAGGAAAAACGTTTTAACGCCTTATATTAAATTCAAGCACTTATATGCATGCCTACTGTCAGATGTTAGAATTAGGTTAGGGACCCTAACCTGAAGTTTTTTTCTTAAACGTGTTTTCTTTCCTTAAAACTTTTGTTTTTCTCCAAAACAATTTGTATCCCAATTTTTTAAAAATATAATTGCGCTTAATGTTAAAACACTTACATTAGTACATGCCTATTGACTGTTTAATTAGTCTTCAAAACTTTCTTCTTTTTTTCCCTGCAAAACTTGACTTGTTTATGTCTTCAGATCATTGTTTTAATGACATTAATGAGCTTTCGTAATACGATATAGATAACAAAAATGGCGGGGAAATACCCCCTCCCTCCACCCTTCCTCGCACCCAAATCCCTCCTTTGTCAATTAATTTTTGTCTTCGAGGATTTTATTTTAACCTCATTTCAGCGTGGCTGTTATAAAACACTTAACATAAAACATTTTTTCGTTTTGTCCATAGATTATTGCGTTTGCACAACGATCATAGGAAACGACTGTTCATGAAGTATCATGAGGGATATAAAGGCTTCAGCTGTATAGAATAACCGTATATAGTTGTCAACGTTTAGTTAATGGAAAGTGGGAAAAAATCGTTATTATCCACCTTCTTTTTTTTTTGTAATCGTTATTATCCACAGTGATCCAAGAACAACATGATAATGGACTTCGCACTATGTATGCTGTATGACATTCATCTATAACATGATATTTGATATTATGATATCATGATATATATATGATATGATGATGTATGATATTAGGCCTATTGGCTATGTAATGTGCATCAAATGCACACCTCAGTGGCGTGACAGACGTAAGTCAGTAGTTACCTATTTGCCTATACAAAAAACGAACAGACTACTAAGGCTCCCAAATTT